>OY744476.1:189147358-189259784 GCA_963556175.1 Tipula confusa | reverse complement strand
TGTATATATATATATATATATATATATATATATATATATATATATATATATATATATATATATATATAGATATATATATATATATATATATATATATATATATATATATATATATATATATATATATATATATATATATATATATATATATATATGCATAAATATATATATATATATATATATATATATATATATATATATATATATATATATATATGCATATATATATATATATATATATATATATATATATATATATATATATATATATGCATATATATATATATATATATATATATATATATATATATATATATATATATATATATTCGTGAAACTTTCAAATATCTCGGAAAATAAGCACTCTACAAAAAAAAATGTCCACCATCACAAATTAATCATTCCGAAAGAGACAAACATTAGTGCTAAAATTAGTATCTCCCTTTCTCTTCTTGTAGGTGGGGCAGGAGGTAACTTTGAAATTAAACTACGAATCCATTATTTTTATTGCAGATTCGAAATATACGGCTAAAAGTACGTAGTATTCCCTTAAATTTTTTTTATTAATGATAGATGGCGCTGTAATAGACAATATTACATTTTCATCGATTTCTCCTACTGAAACATATGCATAGGATTCAGCAATATGTCTGCATTAAAATTAACAGGGTTTCAATGTAAATACTCAAAATTAGTCTTAAACAAATTGTATTTCTTAAATTTTTATTTACTGAAAAACGACTTGTCAAGAAACTACTATTATCGTAACCTTGATTAACGTTTGATTAAAGTAAATCCCCTCTTTTAATTAAATTAAGTTCTCAAATGATGGCCTTTACTTCAATGCACTTATTAATCTACATTTCAAATGAATGTACACAACTAAGAAGCGTATCGGCTAAAATTTCGGCACAAGCATTTCTTATTTGCTTAATCATATTGTCACGTGTTGTTGGTATTTGTTGGTAAACTTTGTATTTGAGATAGCCCCACTAAAATAAATCTGGCAAAGAAAGATCTGGTGATTTGGCAGGCCAATTTACCGGACCAGCTTTACCTAACCAGCGGTCATTGAAATTACGATCAAGTACTTCACGTGCCACCGACGAATAGTGTGCTAGACAACCATCATGTTGAAACCATGTGTTCTGTCGCAATTCTAATCTCAAGTCTTTAATTAAATAATGTTGGCAGTTTATTTTCCAAAATGTCTCATTACATTGGACCATTCAAGTTACCTTCAATAATATGGGGGCTGGTAAGTTGTTGCCAATTATTCCAAACCTCACGTACAAGGGTGCTGCTTTTTAACTTGGCGAAACCAGTCTGGATTTTCAATACTCCTGTAATACATGTCGTGCCTATTAACCGTTCCACCGTTTGTTAAAGTCGACTAATAGGTAACAATATTTGTTCACGTGCACACTGACAAAAAATTACCCGATTTTTAAAATCAACGCTACGAAGATCTTGGTGTAAAGACACATGATACGGATAATAGTTATGTCAGTTTAAAATTTTCCAAAATTTTATATTTTTTCTCAAAGCATAAAGTGTGATATTATGAATATCCATTTTTTGTTTGAACACTGTTATATTTAGAAAGAGATAACTGATTTGGAGCTTTCTTGCATTCTTTATTATAAAATTTAAATTCATCCTGTATTGAATCGAAACTATGTCAGATAAATGTTTTTGATGAGTTTTGCAGACAGTAGTGGAAGTTTTGAAAGTTTTTGATAAAATCTGGAGAGGAATACAACTTTTTGTATACTTTTGTTTACTTGATGTAACGACATCTTTTTTCTCTTGCATTGGCTACGAAACTAGAGGATGATAAATTATGTTTTGGTTTGCAGAATTTCCGTAACTATGAACGACTCGACCCTAGTGAAATTTATTATGTTTCCTAAAGGTCAACGGCGAGTAAAATCAGTAGTTGACCAAATTTTATGAAATGTGAATTTACTCAATCAGCTTCATTGAAAATGCGCACCTTATTATTGCGAAATGGATGATAGATGTTATTACGTAAGTTACTATGTTAGGAGGAATTAGAATTAAACAAAGTCATATTTAAAAATGTTTAGGGCTTTTTCCACCTGTTCAATAGGTTCGTCGTTAAAAAATACATAAAAAGCTATTTTAACTCAATTTCGTGAAAAATGGATGATAGAAGGAATCGGTCCTTTGAACGATTTATATATGTATATATATATATATATATATATATATATATATATATATATATATATATATATATATATATATATATATATATATATATATATATATATATATATATATATATATATATATATAAAACGACCATTCCATACGAAATCAGGCGAAAAATATACTTTTACGTGGGCAAGGGTCGCAATTATTTTGAAATTTGTGGAGATGGTTAGTCTGGATAAAATATATAATTTGGGTAAAAACTCGGTAGGTTCAAATTAAGCGGAGTACCGTTACAATTTATTTTGTCTGAAATTGAACGTTGACATTTTTCAATAACGCGTGTGTATCTTAAGTATTTTCATATTTTCACGTGTAATAGCTCGTTAGGAAGTCAATGTTATATAATTTTAAATAAGCGCAATTTAGTATTTTTTACAATATATCCTTTGAATATCAGTTTTAAATAGTCTTTTGCTGAAAAAAAAAACTATTCTCCGTTTTATTTTTATTTTATTTATTAAGCATATGTCATCATTAAGCACATGTAAATACCTTTCCAATAAGCTATCTTACAGGATGACGTCTTAAAAAATTAGGGCGATATTCAACATTTCAGTACAATCACCAATTATAAACTACAAAATTCATGTTTTGCTTCTTAGGTGTACAGTTTTTTTCAATAAACTTAATTTATTTTCAAGTTATTTTAATTGAAATTAAAAAAACTATCACAATTGGAAAATCGATGCGCTGCGATGTGGTTGTTACCAATAGGAACAAAGCAATGGTAATTGTGAGTTCCTCTGATGGCTTTTACTGCATCAAATTTGTTTGCTATAGTGATTGTGCCACCCTTCTGTAGATTTGTACAAAACCTAAAAGTAATCTTTGATTCATTTTTTGTAGCCCAGTCGAAAAGTTGTTCATGCGCTGTCGGTATTTGATCAGCGTATGGTCGCATTATGTTTGAAGGCACCTCCACTTCCATCGCAAGGACTTTTTATATGAAATATTGCAACGAAGTGTCATTCAGTATCAAAACCATTTTATGTATTAATAAAGTTGGTAGAACTTCTATTTGTTTCTCCGCATCGAAAAAAAATATTAGTTCCTATATGGTGCTAAATCATTCAATCATGAATTTAAATTGCTCCTGATGAAATTGATGTGTATCAGCTTTCTAGACGGCAGGTGATACAAATTGTCTTTATAACTGGTACCAAGGTAATATTTAGACCCGCTGCCATATCAACAATATATCGTGTTACTGTGGCCAAGTTTGTTTAAAATTGATTTTATTATGTCTGTAGTGTTTCGTTTTACAAAACGGATTGCAACATTTGGTTTCCATTTTGCATTTTCACTTTCACAGTAAATTTCACTGCTATTAACTATATCACTTGTACACTTTGTACTATTTTTATTTTGCTTTTAATTTTAAATGTTAGTAACTCTATTTATTATTAACACACTGATTATACTAATATATGTTTTATGTCAACCATCTGCCAGTTTTATGTTGTTACATAAATGTTGTTACGGAAAATTATAGTTTGTATTTGGTAATTGTCCTGAAATGTTGAATATCGCCCTAATTTATTATAACGTTTTGTTTCATAAAACTCGAACACGTCAAGTCTCCATCAAGGAAGATAGCTTGATGGAATGGTGTTTAAAGTGCTTTACGGTGAAAATAAAAAAATTAAAATAAAACAGAGAGTAGTTCCATTTTTCAGCAAAAAAAGTATTTAAAAATAAAATTCAAAGCATATATTATTTAAAAAATAGTAATTTAAAATAATTTTATTTAAAAGAATATAAAATTGTCTTTCTAACGAGCTTATTACACGTGAAAATATTAAAAGTAATACTTAAGATATACGAAATTGAAAAATGTCAACGTTCGATTTTCAGACAAAACGAATATAAGGGAACTCCGCTTATTTTGAACCTACCTAGTTTTTACTCAAATTATATTTTTTTTAATACAGATTAACCATTTCCCCAAATTTCACAATAATTGCACACCTTGCCCCCGTATGGGTGTCTGATTTCGCGTAGAATGGCTATATATAATATATATATATATATATATATATATATATATATATATATATATATATATATATATATATATATACCGGCGGCCCTAGTTTCGATGAACACTGCTGCAACAAAGCTGTGAGTCGCGTACAATGATCACGCCAGTGATAAAAATATGGTTTTGATCGATTTTGTTAAAATGATCTCAGTTAAAATTACACTATGATGATTTTTTAACTATGTAAATTCGCCCTAGTTCATATAAACTATAACTGTCAATTATTTAAATATTAAATTCACACCCATACACACTCATACAATACAGTACATAAATTTTACCAATAAACCATAATATAGTTCATAAAATTTATGACATAAAAATAATTGTTAATATTTAATTAATTTTTTTTTTAATAAATTTTGATTTTAATTGATTTTGTTGTTCATAATATAGAACCATTCGGTATGAGCTATCTGATGGGCATAGCTGGAGGATGTTTAGCTGCAATCCTTTTATTAATTTGTTTATGTATATATGCGGTACGAGCGAAAAAATGTTGTTTTAAAGGTAAATTTAATATAAATGTGATACTGTCTGATGTATTTCAATGATTAATGTTATTTCTATTTTTTATTTTTAGGACGTGATAGTTATAAAGCATCCGAAAAAGACAGGTTAGTCAAAGTTTTTTCTTAAAGCTTAAATAAACATTTATTTATTAATATAATCGAAAATAAAATAAATTTCTAATTTCGTTTTGAAAAATGTTGATATATGAATAGATATACTTAAGAGATATCAAGTTATTTTGTACTCAGCTTAAAATTAAACTAAGAAACTTGCAGTGCAATAAGAAAATTGTACTTGAAGAATTTTATGTTGTAACACAACTACAACAATAGAAAAGCCTTTTAACATATTTTTGTCAAAAATCATCAAGTGTACATTGTCAAAATATATATTCTTGTCTTGTGATAAATTTTATGTTTTTTTCAAGAGTACAACTACAAGTAGAACAGAACAATAATATCGTGTAACAAAAAGAAAATTTTCATATTTTATTTTCATCGTTGTCGTCTGTTTCAACTTTGTTATATATGGTTTAGTTAAAATTCTAAAATATATATATATATATATATATATATATATATATATATATATATATATATATATATATATATATATATATAACTCACGAAGAAGGAGATTTTCTTTTAAACCAAAAGAATGGAAAATTTATATATACAAATAATATTTTCAGCACAACAACAAAATTATAAAAAGAAAATTGTTTTTCGAAAAAGAAGGAATTTTGTTATTTCAGGATACATATTGTTTTGTCATATAAAGATGAAATATTTTATGTATTATAATAACAAGTTTTAAGGAATGAGAATTTTGAAGGAAGAAAATTTTATGTGGAAATTTTTATTTTTATTTTAATCAAAACGTAACCAGAAAAAAATAAACCAAATATGGATAAACGCTTACATATTTCAAGGGTAGCATAAGATTTTTACGGTAGAAGGTGTTCGCATGTGTGCTGAGTTATAGACAAACAATAAAATTTATAATTTACGTCTATATGAAGCCGAAAAGGTTAAATTTTTTTTATCAATTATAGTGTAATAATATATACGACAAGATGACGACATTTTGTAGTGAATTAATGTCGATAAAGTATTAGATGTGGGAATTATATTTACTATAGGCTATTTTTGCTATGGGTAGTTTTAAACGATTAATTGATTTTTTAAATATTTATTTATTTTAAAATATAGTCAATTTGCAACAATTGAACACAATTTTGAACAAAAAAAATACTCTTTTCTCAAACATCATTTCACCAAATATCCTTTGCCAAAAAGCTCCCAAGAAATCCCAAAATGCTGGATCGGATATTTCGCGGGCACCATCATGATTTTTGGTGATCTTTAAATGTGAAACAAATAGCAATGTTTCTGTTTATTACTGTTGAATAAAAAAAAACCGTTGATGGTTCGTCAATTCGTTATATTCGTAGTTTCATTAATTTGAAATCAAATTTTTTTTAGCTGATCTTCAGAAAGCTTTAACCTCTATTGACAATGCAGTGTAATGGGTCCAAACAAATCTATGCTAAATCCATTCAAACCACACTTGAACAACTTTTTAATTTAACTTTATTTTAATATAATATTTAATAATGTTTATTTAATTTATTTATTTGGGTCTACCTTTCTGTTTAATATCCAGTTTTATTCTACTTTTTACAAATCTGTTTTTGATTTTCTAAAAAATTTTAAAATATATCTATGTATATATATATATATATATATATATATATATATATATATATATATATATATATATATATATATATATATATATATATATATATATATATATATATATATATATATATATATATATATATATATATATATATATATATATATATATATATATATATATATATATATATATATATATATATATATATATATATATATATATATATATATATATATATATATATATATATATATATATATATATATATATATATATATATATATATATATATATATATATATATATATATATATATATATAGATCTTTTATGACCCTTTTATACTTACTGTAATGGATGTGATATTTTTATATAACAAATAGTAAATACTAATATACAGGGGTATTGAACCTACTGCTGAATCATTACCCCTTCCCCCTAAAGTATGAAATATCAACTGGATATTTCATTAGAACATTAAATTTACAAAGTATACTACAATATACAACTTATTTCATCTCCGTCAAGGAAATTTTTTAAATATTCAGTGAAAGTTCTATGTAATCGTTCTAATGAACCATTGGTCTGAGGATGATAAGCTGTTGGCTGCAGTTTATTAATTTTAAGTAATTTACATCCCTCTTGAAAAGTTGACTAACGAATTTTGATACTTGATCAGTCAAAAGAAAAGTTTTCGAAGTTTTATTTTTTTGTCATAATTGACATTTTTTTACAAGTTCGCGAATTTTGCTAAGCATTTTAGAAAAATAAAAATATTTCTTCATACGATTATAAGTTCCATTGATACCGTGATGTCTTTCTACGTTGCTGTAATGAAATTCATGTAATATTCTTGATATTTCTTCATCATTTTTTAATTCGATAATACCATCTGTCGAGTTACTATTCATGCCGTTAGATTGTGAATTATTTGGAAATGGAAAAACATTATCTACATTTTTTAATGCTATTTTGATCTAGTATAAAAACTGGTAAAATTGGAATTGAAGTAGTATGAGCTTTATAATTAGAGAATTCAGTGGTTAAAACACGACTTAACGCGTCAGCATTAGAATTGAATTTGCCAGCATTAGAATTGAATTTAATATCCTTTTGAGATTTTGGAGTTGGAAAGTCGTAAATAGAACTTAATTTACTTGAATTAAGTTTGATTCCTTAAGTGGTAACTAAATGTCCTAGATAAAGAATTTCTATGTATAAAAATTTACATTTTGCATGATTTAATTGTAAATTAAATTTACTGATGCGTTCAAATATAGATTTAAGTTTCTTATTATGATCAGCTAGGGTTGCACCATAAACAGCAACATCGTCAAGATAGACAAATGAATGTATAGAATTAAGCCCGGTCAAAATATTATTCATCATACGCTGGAACGTTGTTGGTGTTTTCTTTAACCCAAAATGCATTCTAAGAATTTCGTAGTGCCTTAGATTAGTACTAAATGCAGTTTTAGCTCGATCGTTTTCATCCAATTTAACCTGATGGTATCCATCAGCTAGGTCCAAGGTTGTAAAATATAAAGATTTGCTTAGTTGCTCTAATATTTCTGATATGTTAGGTAACGGAAAAACTTCACTAACTGTGATACTATTAAGTTTCTGTGAAAGCAATTAAGAGAAATGTGTCCCTTTTTATTGCAAATTTGACGTAGAATAGATTTAGTGGTTTGTAATTTATTTGAACTCTCTTTTAATAATGTAGATGCTAACTCAGTTGCCTTTAAAATTGCTAATCTAATTGATGTAAATCGACAAGCTTTAATTATTATTTTTATTGGATTATTTAACCAGTCTTCAAAAGATCACAGAACTGTTTTCTCATTTAGAATTGCATAATTTTCAACCGCTTTTGCTCCTTCACTTACAACACAGGCGTCATTTAATTCCGACATTAATTTTTCTACTTTGTTTCCAAAAATTATCGCACGGTCAGATTTTTGTTTACAGTTTATTAACTCTATCTGCAACTGTTGTACGTTTCGTTTTAAAAGTGAACCAACAAACTTCTACACAATGCGTTACACTTTTGATCTGTTTATGACTAAAAGACATAATTTACATAAAGAAAATGTTACCAATATTATAAATATTGAATATTATCTCTTCTCTTGCTTTGATTTGATTTCCTTTGTTTTTCTAGCGCAAATCCCCTTACATTTTGATATTTAAAAAAGCCAAGACTGAACTGGACTCATGGCATTTTGCATAAAATCTTTATACTTAAAATGATTTCACAGTTCTACCCTAAAAAATTGACATAATTAGCTATAATGCTATACATTTCGTTTTTTGTTGTTAAAACCTACCTCTTTATGATTTCTTTTTCAATGAAACCAAACACCCTATTTGGAGGGTTAAAACTATGATCTGTCACAGGATATACTTTCTATGGTTCTTGTATATGTGATAGTGCTTCTGTTGTTATCCATTAGCCACAAAAAGCTACTAAAATAGAGTTTTTATTTTGAGTAGCACATCCGTTTGATGCAAAGTGCTAACAAAATATGGTGACAAAAATTCACCGTTAGCTCAATTTCAATATTTATACATAGATAAACTGAGTTTTAATTATAGAGGCCTCTATTACAATTCTCTACATCTACCGTTTCGACGACAATTAATCAATGACACTATATATCAATATCATCAAATCATTAACAAACTTGAAATTATTTGCATGGTATATTTTGAAAATATTTTGACTCACTATAAGTCTCTAAGACTCACCCCATGCGTGTTTGTTAATATCTTTAGTAAACGATTTTTTGGCCCATGCGCCGTATTAATTGCTAAAATTTTGAAAACCATTTTTATGAAGAAAAAAAAAGACTATCAATATTAAAATAATTATAAATAAAATTTTTTTTGGATAGATAATTGTAGTTTAATTTCTGATTCTTCGGAAAATTCTAATTTCGTTGCTACAAAATGTTATACTTTCTTCTGCCCATTCTATACCGTGATTATGAAGTACTAAATGATATTATACTGTGGGTAAAGTTTATGCTTATTCATCTTTTGTTGGAACCGTTTTGTTTTCGATTCTTTTAATTTTTTAGGCATATCTCGTTTATCTTGTTGCCACCAATTGCCCAGTCTATTATTTATTTTATTTTTTCTTTACGTATAATAAGCCACTTTTGAATCCAATTTTGACAATCGATGGAAATAGATGTTTAAGTGAACTTTTAGTATCGAAAAAATGTCACGTCTTTATATTTTATATTTTTAAAAGCAGCAAAATCATATTATTTCCATTGTCACTTATAAAACTGAAAAGGTTGTGAGCTCACAGCAACAGAAAATACAGATTTCTCTCTATGGGAAGCAAAAAAAATTAAACAAGCTAGATCTTTTGAACCCACCGTTAAGGAAACCAGATGGTTACTGATCCAGAAGAGACCTAAAAAAAGCTATCGTTTACTCTAATCATCTACAAAAAGTATTCACCTCAAACGAACAAAATAATGTCTACGTACTACGACAGATTACGAGGGCGAATCCAAATTCAGTAAAATTTTAATGGAAATGCGTCAAAACGGTTATCAAAAACAGTATAAATCCTAAGAAATCTCCAGGACATCATGATGAAATAACTGGAAAAATGATCAAAGAATCACCAGAAAGATGCATAAAATATATAGCATATATTTTTGACGCGATTATGAGATGTGGATACTTTCCCCAAAAATGAAAAATATCTCAAACTAGCATGATTCCTAAGCTATAGATAAAGACGAAACCCAAGTCCCGTTGGACAGACTAATAAGTCTACTTCCGATAATTTCAAAGCTTTTTGAAAAGATGCTACTACAAGAACTAATGCCTATATTATCTGAAGGTTTCATTATACTAGATCATCAATTTAAATTTAGAGAGCAGCACGGAATAAACGAATAGGTACACAGTAGTCATGTAAATACAATTAAGCTTGGCTTAGAAGAAAAAAATATTACTCGGCAGGTTTCTTCGATATTTTACAAGCTTTCGACCAAGTCTGGTATGATGATTTAAATTACAAAATTAAAATTTTTCTGCCTAAACCATTTCATGCAATTTTTGAAAACTACTTAGCCATTCCTTGGGCTCCAGATTAAATAAAAAACGGCCACTACTAATTTAACCAAGATAAAAACGGGGCATCCCCCTTTTTTAAGTTGTTCAGGCATTCCTAATACTATTACATTCCAAATACTCTAGACTTAAATTTGCAGGTAATTTAATCTCATATTGAGTTTCTAGTTTATCTTATGTCATTTCTATGAGTAATTTTTAAACCACTGTAGCTCCTAAACTATGCGTCCCAAAATTATGAAAATAGTATTTTGAAATTTTCCATATTAAAGTCTACCTAATATAGAACATTGCAAAGTCCTGCAATGAATTCTAAATGTTAATGTCATTCCAATGAGTAATTTTCAAACCGCTGTAGCGCTCCCAAACCATGCACAAAATATGGAATTATGTTTTGCCGTAAAAATGATCTGTGTCTGAAGGGTTTTCGCTTTTTGAACGATTTCTTGCTTAAATATAGGGTTAAACGTTGCCACTTTCCATTTAAAAATATATTTTTACTTTGAAGGACTAGGTCGAAAAGGTCGAAGAAACAGTTCCACAAAGCATCCCCGACGTATATCAAGTACTCCAAATTAATTTAATATATACCTCAGAAGAATAATTTCGTTTAAGACTAATTAATAATAATTTAATTTAATAATTAAGAATAATATCGTTAAGTAAATTGAAATTCATGCATGAATCTTATTCCATGAATTTTTCCATTTCACATAATTGTTTACGCTGCTAATATTTGATTTTAATTGTAGGTACATTAACCGAAAAAAAAATGATAAATAAATAATTTGAAAATATTAAGTAAACGTTGTCTCATCAAAAACTTTTTCAAAAACTTTTTTCAAAAACTTTGTGTAGGTATATGCCGCAAACAAAACTTTAAACCGATGAAACATACAATCTATATGACATAGGGAAATAAAACTAATTAATTAACTATATACTTACGTTTTATGTATATTTTTGGAATAACATCAGTTCGTAAAACTTGAAGAAATTTAAATTTGCATAATTAAAAAATGTTGACGAGGAAAATTAAACGAAAACTTTTATATCAAAAGGTAATTTCATTTTTATTTAATTTTAATTTCTTTATACATTACCGAGCACACACAGTACAGTAGAGTAGTTGGTCTCGATAAATTTTTTTCATGCTAAACGTCGTTGGCGTTTCGACTAAAATGATGAACAATAATGATTAATTAATGGTTTTTTATATAGTAGATATTTCAAGTAGAAGAAAATTGTTCAAACCAAGAAAAAAAAATCGTCTTTTAATTCCGCAGAAAGCATCCTTAATTTTATATGACAGTTTATCCCCTACTTTTTGAACGAAAAAGAAAATAATAAAAAAAAACTTTTTTCTTCATTTACCGTGATGGAGATAAAAAAAAAGGAAAAACTTAGCAACATCGGTACATAAATTTTCATTAAAACTGTTCGTCTTCTTTGTAACATTCGTCGTTTTAATATTTTTCATAAAAAAAAAATTCTTGGTACAAAATATGTATAAAGAATTTTTAATTTACGTCATCACTTTTTGATTGCAAACGGTTTTTCATGGCAACGTATTTACATTGATAGATTACTCATTACTATAATCCATTTCATAGAATATACAAAAAAAAAAATCGATTACTCAATAGAATATTTATCCAAAAACGAATATCAATTCAAAACCGTATATTCCAGTGCACTCCATTAACCACGAAGAATATAAAGTTGTTCGTCTTTAAAATGTTTCAAAAAATAAAAAATGTCGAGTAAAATATCATTGAACATAAAATTTATCTTGTAGTTTCAATTAATTTAAAATAAATTGATTGAAAAAAAAAATCAATTTATTGAAAATAAACAACTCATCAAAAACTGAATCCAATCTATTTGGCAGCCAAAAATACAAACTAAAGAAGAACCATGTTAGCAGAAAGAAAAATGGTAAACAGTTCTCGATAAAAATCAAATACACGAGAATTTTCTTTTTCTAGTTTCTTTCTTGTATTCATTCATAACGAACGTACTGAAACCGTAAACGAAAACTAACATTCATATACATACATTCAAAAAAGTTAACCAAAATATATAATAAGAATACTAAAATTCTAATAAACTTGTCTTAAACATCACATCTGCAATCAACGTGATGATATCAAGAAAACTTGAAGACAAAAAAACAAAACAAAAAATATTTGTGCTTCTTACACAAAAAATTACCCTCCTTTTCAACGTTCTTGACGATTCACAAGAATTCCTTCCTTTAACCTTCTTCCACAAAAAAAATGTATGTAGCCATATACCACATACAGTCATTTTAATTTCAACTAAAGAACATACAAAACATAACCAAACAAACAAAATTTTAAGGAAAAACATGTAAACTTTTATTTCAACTCTGTGTTGTTCTTCTTCTTATTTTTATCTATGGTTTTGTACGTAAAATTGAAATAAGATGTCAAACACTTTGCTTCTGATCATTCGATACACACACGCACAATATATATAAAATACAAATATTTTGTGATGAATGAAAATGACAGTTTATACTGGTGGCTATTTCATAATATATACATATATATATAAATCGGGGGGTGGTCAAATCGGTATATAATATATATAATAGAAAAGTGTAACACCATTATCGCAGAAAACAAATTTCGGTAATCAATTTATGTAATACCATTATTAATTTGATTACGTCAAAAGATTTATTATTTTGTTGCTGCAGAATCATAATTAATCGTTAAAGTTATATTTTGCTCTGGTTATCTTATAATGGATAGGCACAAAAAAATTGTTATCGGTTTTTGGATATCAATTTTTTCGGTGTTTATATAATTATGGAGGTCATTAATCACAAGTTTGATGTTTTAGCTTTTTATTATGTATTTGATTTTTAAGATCTGCTACTAAGGAGGGAAATATTTTACTATAGGATGAAAAATTAATTTAATGTGTAACTGTATTGGTATATGCTGGAGTTTTGTAAGAAGTTTTCCTCCGGGAGTTGAAAAAGTTAGATTTCTAATTTTTTAACCTTTGTTAACACAAAAATATTCAAAATTTAATCATTTCCACTATGCCGTATCTTTTCCTTTGTAAATCAACATAGTGTCTTGTTTTTGCCTCTAAGGCTCATATTACAGTATTTTCAAGAGTACCTTTTTGTGCATAATATGCTTTTTAAGTAAGAGATTGATTATAGAAATTTCACTACATATATATATGTAGTGAAATTTCTATAATCATATATTAGCTTATAAGCTAATATACCTTCTTATACTTATAGTTAAATCCTTACCATTCACTACTTTTTGCTGACTGTTTTGCAATTACTCTTTTCTGATTGCCTGGACAATTTTTAGCCAGGCAACACTTGCTGGATATCGATTACTTTTCCTCAATATGTCCACAATATTAAATTCATCATCTAGTGTACAAAAAATTAAGTGAAGATCAATTTAATCAATCACATGATCTCTTCATGTGTTAAAAAGGGGGTGCGATAAATTCTTAACTGTGTTCTTCATTTGCCATCTCAGTTATGAACTACAAATGGCACCCGTGAGTGGGTTACGTTTAAGTCTTTAAATAATAAAACATTTTCCAAATAAATTGAAATACAATTTCACTTGACAGAAATGTCCGGTGATCGGTTTTTCTCCTAGTCCTTCCGTTGTTCCGAAATTTGGCGTTATATACTTATTTCCTTTTTTATAAAGCCTGCGATTTATCCGAGGTTGTTATAAATGCACTAAATTATGGATTCTAATTATTTTGTATGTTGTGTACTACCAAAAGAATCTAGTACTAATTTATTTTATATAATTGAACTAATTTAGTACCTGTTTGTTTTGACCTTTATAATCACAACAAAATTGTCAAATTATCTTTCTTTTATATACCAGCATTCAGCGGGAGATAACGTGTATAAGAATTAAATTAAATTAAATTAAAAGATAAATATATTAAAATAGTATATTTCAATAAGTTAATTTATTAGTGATAAATTATAAAAGTGGCGACGAGGATGGGATTATAAAATAAAAAAATAAATAATACCGTGGAATAAACAGGAAAGTGATCATACTGTGAATTTACAGCAATAATATGGATAAAGCGGTAGTTGAAGATCTGTTAAAAAAACAACAAATTTGGATGGATACAATACTGAATAATCAACAGAAATGGCTGGAGCAAACTTTAAAAGAAAACCGAAAAGTTAGTGTTCCAAGCACAGTTTCAATTTCACCGTTTCGAGCATTCGAGAAGGAGAAGGAAAGTTTTGAAGATTATGTAGCACAGCTGGAACAATATTTTTGTGCTAATAATGTAGAACAAGAAGACAAGAAACGCTCTTATTTTCTAGCGTGGGTCGGAACCGAAACATATCATAACCTAAACAAAATTTATGGTGAAAAAGATTTCAAAAATGAATCATTTGCAGACATTATAAAATCGCTTTCGTCTTATTTTAAATTGAGCATGCATATTTTAGCTGCGAGGTGCTCGTTTTTACAAATAAAAATGAAACCACGACAATCATACAGTGAATGGGTTGCAGATTTACGTTTGGCAGCACGTGATTGCGAGTTTAAATGCAGTGGCGATCAGTGTACTGAGTCATTTACAGACTTCATGATTCGCGATATGATTGTGTTGCATACACCACACGAGGCAGTACGTATCGCATGTTTAAACAAAACAAACCCATCGTTAGACGAAGTGTTAAACATTGCACATGTTTTCGAATCTACGCAACAAACAGTTCAAATAATAAAAGGTGACCTAGAAAACACGTGTGAAGTAAACCAATCATACGACAATAAGCATCGTTCACGATCTTCGAACAGTAATTATAACATAACATACAAAGCGGCACAATCGTATAGAAATAACAATACAAGGTTCAGGGTGAAGGGGCTTCGATCATGCCCTGGTTGTTTAACATACCATAGTAGAGAGTCATGTAAATTTTTACATGAAGATTGTCACATATGTGGGAAACGAGGACACATTGCTTCAGTTTGTTTAAGTAGACGCAATAAAACGAAGGAGAGAAGTCCATCACGACAACGAAATCCATCAAGTCAACGACATAGTTCAAAGGAATATGCACAGTCTCTTGATGTCGTATCACAACCGGAGTTATTTGACGAAGTTCTGCAAGTGGAGGATTCGCCGGTAATTTCCGGGGGACGGAAAATATATTTATTGATCAGAGTAAACGGAATAGACATGCGATTTTTGTTGGATACGGGAGCTACTGTATCAATGATTGGGCTTCATGGCTACCAACAGTTGGGGGAACCACCATGTGTAGCAACTACAACAATATTAAACTCATATGGAAACAAAACGGTTCCTGTTAAAGGAATAATGCATGTTAAAGTGCTTTACAACAATATAGAGAAACAATTGCCATTACTTGTGACATGTAGCCCTGGAGGAGCTAATATTTTGGGGATGAATTGGTTTGATGAACTTCAGTTCCAAGTTCAACTCAAAGAGATTGATCGTCATGTTCAGCAAGCGCTAACAATACATACTGGCACCGATTTTAAGTCGTACGAAACCAAAATACATAAACTTTGTCAGGATTTTAAAGATATTTTTGAACCAAATTTAGGACACTGTTTGAATTTTAAAGTGCATTTACAGCTAAAACCAAACTACACACCAAAATTTTTCAAGGCACGGCCTCTTGCAATTTGTGAAATGGAGACAGTTAAGAACGAAATCAATAGATTGGAGGAAACTGGAGTTTTGAAACCAATCCGTTTTAGCCAATGGGCCGCTCCAGTTGTGATTGTCAGAAAGCCTGATAAATCAATTCGACTATGCGCCGATTTTAAGATCAATGTTAACTCTCAATTATGCATTGAGCAGTATCCAATACCACGAATAGAGGAAATCTTTCAAAAAATAGGAAAGGGCAAAGTATTCTCAAAGATAGATCTTTCGGAAGCTTATTTACAATTGGAATTAGATCAGGAATCGAAAGAGATAATGGTCATCAATACACCTTTTGGATTGTATCAGTTCCAAAGGTTACCTTATGGAGTCGCAAGTGCACCAGCTATATTTCAAAAATTTATAGAAATGATAATCGTAAATATACCTCAGTGCGTCAATTATTTAGATGATATCGTAGTGACTGGGAGGTCAGAAGAAGAACACTTGTCTAATTTGGAAGAATTATTTAAACAGTTAAAATTAAATGGGCTACGATGTAAAATGTCAAAATGTAATTTTATGCAACGTGAGATACAATATTTGGGACATATTATTAGTGGCGATGGTATTAGACCATCAGAATCGGGGATTAGGGCAATTCAAGACATGCCAACACCAAAAAACCTAAAAGACGTGCAAGCTTTTCTGGGGAAGGTACAGTATTATAATAAATTTTTTAATAACCTTTCTCAAATTTCAGCTCCGCTAAACGAGCTAAGAAGGAAGAACGTAGAATTCACATGGAAGCAACCTCAAGAAGAGTCGTTTAACAGAATAAAAAAACAAATTATTGATGCCACTAAACTAACCCACTATTCTGAGAACCTCAAATTAGTTCTTGCTACGGACGCTTCAAGTCAGGGTATTGGAGCCGTCATATCCCATATATTCCCGGATAATTCAGAACATCCGATTGCATTTGCATCAAAGACGTTGGACGAAGCGCAGCGCAAATATAGCCAAATCGAAAAGGAGGCACTATCGATCATTTTTGGAGTAACCAAGTTTCGTCAATACCTTTACGGGCGACAGTTCGAATTGGTAACCGACCATAAGCCCTTACTCTCCCTTTTCAACCCAGGAAAGAATTTGCCAGTCATGACCGCTAATAGATTGCAGAGATGGGCAATCATATTGATGGCATATACCTATACCATTCGGTATAAACCAACTACAAAACACAGCAATGCGGATGCTCTTTCCCGATTGCCTGCGGGTCCTGATGTCGAATTTGACAAATCGGAAGAGGCTGAAGTGATAACAAACGAAGTGTATGAGGTTGAACTTTCTTCATTTCCCATCGATGCTGAAACCATTGCAAATTATACCCGTGAAGATAATATTCTACGAGAAGTGTTAAGACATATTAAGGAAGGATGGCCCGAAAATACGACGAAATTACAAGAATCGATGATACCCTACAGTACTAGGCAGAACGCACTCTCTGCCCACAATGATGTAATTCTGCTACACACTGATTGCATTAGAGTAGTTGTTCCTGAGATATTGCGAGGCAGAATTTTGGAAATGCTTCACGATGGGCATTGGGGTATTGTAAGGACGAAACAAATTGCTCGGCGTTATTGTTGGTGGCCAAAACAGGACGTAGAAATAGAAGTGATGGTAAGACAATGTAGAAATTGTCAAGAATGTGCAGCAGCGCCAAAGAAGGAATTTAAAAGTTGGCCAGTAGCATCTAAACCGTGGGAAAGAATCCACATAGATTTCGCAGGCCCATTTCTTAATTCAATGTGGCTATTATGTATAGATGCTTATTCGAAATACCCTTTTATAGTGAAGACGTCTGATATTACTACAAAGTCAACTATTCGCGCTTTGCAAGCAATATTTTCTATAGAAGGTCTTCCTGATTGTCTTGTTAGTGATAATGGTACATCATTAACATCAGAAATATTTGCTCAATTTTGTGAGAATAATGGAATTTCACACCTTACTACAGCGCCTTTCCATCCATCATCGAATGGGGAAGCTGAAAGATTCGTTAGGACTTTCAAAACATCCATGAAGAAGAATATAATTGATGGCGGTTCTACGGATGTTGCACTGCTTAAATTCTTAAGTAGTTATCGATTTTCACCGGGGTTAAGTGGAAAATCACCCTCGGAATTATTCCATGGACGTCAGCCCAAGACTATACTTCATCTGATGTTTCCGCGAACATCCTCAACGCCCCAACAAAATGCGGCTAAGTTTCAACCTGGAGATGATGTGTACATCAAGAACTTCAACAAACAAAGAAAATGGCTGCAAGGGAAAATACAAGAACAAGTAGGCAACATGATGTATCTGATCCAAGTCAATGGAGCAATCGTCAAACGGCATCAGAACCAGATTCGCTTGCGAACACCGAAACCGTATGATTATCAGTTGGCAGAAGGGATTCTCAAATCAAATGAATCACAGAATCAGGCTAACGACGAGAGGAAACGTAGGAGTGCATCGGAATCAGATGTTTTGGGAATAAGAAACATACCCAGAAGATCTGAACGAGAAAGAAGACCCATTGTTCGTTTTCAGCCATAAAAAAAACCCGTTAACTACATCATGGAAAAAACTAAGCGGAGAGGAATGTTATAAATGCACTAAATTATGGATTCTAATTATTTTGTATGTTGTGTACTACCAAAAGAATCTAGTACTAATTTATTTTATATAATTGAACTAATTTAGTACCTGTTTGTTTTGACCTTTATAATCACAACAAAATTGTCAAATTATCTTTCTTTTATATACCAGCATTCAGCGGGAGATAACGTGTATAAGAATTAAATTAAATTAAATTAAAAGATAAATATATTAAAATAGTATATTTCAATAAGTTAATTTATTAGTGATAAATTATAAAAGAGGTTAT
Source organism: Tipula confusa (assembly GCA_963556175.1). Lineage (NCBI taxonomy): Eukaryota > Metazoa > Arthropoda > Insecta > Diptera > Tipulidae > Tipula > Tipula confusa. The sequence continues at coordinate 189,240,580 of OY744476.1, read as the reverse complement.
ACATTTTTTTCCTGCATCTGGTACGGCAGGATTCTCTTCTGAAATTATGTGTCGCCATTGACTAATTTTGACTTCGAGAATTTCAGCAACTCGGTTTGCGATGAAAGTTTTCCAGCAATTCGGTTGCCCTTTTAACCAGCACAAGACGATTGTAGAGTCGGTCCATGCGTACATTTCCACGGTATGATACGTTTTTACAGCTCTCACCTTTTTATACCAACCCGCCAAAAGTAGAGCACCACACAATTTGAGGCGTGGTAATGATACCTGCTTTAGTGGAGCCACTTTCGTTCTCGCTGCTATAAAAGCCCGATGTGGATTGTTCTATCCAAGTTAGCAACACGAGAGTAAATAACTGCTGCATATGATACATTCGATGCATCGCAGAAGCCATATAATTCGCAATGTAGTTGATTCCTGCTATTATTCAGCCATCTAAGAAGTTTTATAAGACAAATTAGCGGCAACTCAGCTCTTTACGTTAGTCATGTGGTTTTAATAGATTCTTTCCTTGATGTTCGATAGGAATTGCCCGCAGAAGATCATAAAGGTTTGATGACCATTTTCGAAGTACAAACCCTCCAGATTTCATAAGCTCGATCAGTTCGGACTGTAATTTTTGCGCTGATTCGATAGAGTCTCCACCAGACATCACATCATCAACGTAGAACTCATGCCGAACAGATTTAGCTGCCCAAAGATATTTCTACCCTTCGTTGGATGCTAATTGCAACAATGTTTTTATGGCTAGAAATGGAGCACTTGCTGTTCCATATGTCACAGTATTTAGTTGATAATTCTTAATTTGCTCATTAGGACTAGAACGCTACACAATTCACTGAAAGTCCTTATCATTAGTGTTCATTTGGATCTGCCTATACATTTTAGATTGTAGTGTAGGCCCTACCATCAACTTTTCATTTAGAGAGACGCCATTTGACGATTTTCGAGACGCATCAAAAACAACCCGTAATTTAGTTGTCGTGCTACTTTGTTTAACTACGGAGTAATGTGGCAAGTAAAAGGATTGGTTGGATTTATTTTGTGGCTCACTAATTAGTTCCATGTGATTATATGAGTGATATTCATTCATGAATTTAATGTATTTGTTGCGAATGTTCATTTCTAAAAACAGCTTTTCCATTGACATCAATGTGGGAATTGCTTCATTTCGAGAATTACCGAAGGTAGTTTTATCGAGAATTACCGAAGGTAGTTTTAGCTTCATGAACTAGCGAGTGGTATCTTTGATTACATTATATGCAGCTTTTGGTGTTGGCACATTTATTATCGTTATGTCCACTTCGTAAGCAATTAAACATAAATTATTGTTACTTAGAAACTCTCGTCGATCCTTTACCTTCATTCTTTTGGATTTGAAGCAAAAACATAAGGCAGGTTTGTTCCCACACAAACTACATGAATTGGTTGATGTTGCGTGAAAACTTCTCATAGTTACTGACAAAGGATTTGATGCCGGTTTTGTGGTAATTACCTTTACTTTAGTTGGTGCTATCGCTTCCAAAATTCTAAAGTGATCTTAAGGGAACAATTGCAGAATTTCCTAAATGGGAAGGTCAACATTTGATGCATTTGCCATTTCCCATTGCTTCAAACTTTCGGAATATAATCTTTGTACTACCATGAACACAACCCAGTCGTCCTAATATTCAGTTGGCCACCCAATATTTTTTAACGACCGTAATGTCTCTCCTGTTGTGTCTAGGAGTTTCTTAATTGCGGCCGAAAATTTATGGTGCAAATTAGGCTGAGATGTTAAAATTTTAAAGCGATGTACACAATTACCCTTTTAACATATCATTTTTTATATTCAATCCAGTGTACCCCTTCAGAATATCTAATCGGGTTTAAAGATGTTCACGTGTCAAACGAGCTTTAGGCATTTTCTTGAAATTGGTTTCAAACTTGGCAAAACGCTCAGGTACCAATCGAAATCTTCACTCACAGTTGTCATAATTTTGCACGTTATCACACACTACACATTTCAATAATTATCAAAATGGATCAAAAGGATCCGGCTCGAAGGACCAATGTTTTTAGCACCACAAGATCTTAGATATCAAATTTCAATGATTTATTATATTCTTAATTATTTTACAGTGAAAGAAATAATTATGAATAATGAATAAAAATAATTAATTTTACCGATTTACGGTACTTACGGTTGGTTTGAGAAGAAGGCACTTTCAGTTTACAATACCTTTTACAATGAATCCAAATTGGAAACTTTGACGGTAAATGGCCAGTATTAAACGCATTCATTATATGCAACTAAGCCAAGCAGTTTACATCTGTAAGGTTTTACACCTGCCAAACCACATTCTGCAACCACAGACTATAGTGGAGTAGATTTTATTGTTTGGATTTAAAGAACATAATTTTTGCATTTTTTGAAAAAATTAATTTAAACTTAAACCCTTTTTTGTTTTTTTCTACTAAATTTCCTGCAAAATGCCAAATTATTTTACTCTCTGTATTAATGTGGTATATATCATTTGGTTTTAATGTTGTTACCGTAAAAAATGACATGAATAATTCCTTGGCTTCACTTGGCGAAAGCTTACATATTTTTTTCGAAGAATTATAAAAATGATGTCAAAGAAATTATAAATATTTTCTGCATCATTATTATGTCTTCAGTTTTCAACGAAACCATTAATTTTGTGTACCGATTCAATCAATTCTTATAGTATATATGCTCAGATGCGAAACACTTGTAATGTTTCACAGAGTTTTCAAAAATGAATTTGAGTAATTGGAAAAATAATAAAACCAAATATTTTGAGTCAACGTAAATTAATCACCAAAGTTATGTGTTAAAATCGTATTTATTCTATATGATATAAGCCGCCGTGGTTGAGGGCCTCTTTCATGCCTTGTAAAAGACTTTTAAATGAGCATGGTAACCTAAGGATTCCACCACAGTCACATTGTCATAGGGGGCGACTTGATAAAGGTTAGATCGCTGGATTACCCACATCATTAGAAAACTAATATGCTAAAATTGAATCCGATCCCCGCTATGTTAACAGACACACAGTTAAGGATTGGTACGTGGAACGTGAAGTCATTAAAAAACATGGCGCGACTGATGAAACTATATCAGACATGAAATAATATCGATTGGAACTTGTTGCTCTCCAAAAATCTCGATGGCCAAAAAGTGGAATATATGTGTCCCAAAGCTAAACATTTGGCTCCAGGTGAAAAAGGCTCTTTTGAATTTCTAAGCAGTTAATAATAGTACGTGTATAAGCTATATTTACTCATGCCACTAGCCAACATGTATATCATTTGTGTTCATGCGCCAATTGATGTTAGCCAACGCAAAGATAAAGAATCATTTTACAACAATTTTGATGATCTGATGGGATACATACCGGGCAACGATGTCAGGTAGTCACTAGAGTCTTTAATGTTATGTGAAAACATAGGGCCGTATTCCCGCCACCATCTGGTGACCGATAATATGAAACAAATAGGGAAAGATGGATGTACTTTGTGGTCGTGCATGACCTCATTATTGGTAGCACATTCTTTCTTCATAAAAATATCCACTTGGAGACATGGACACACCCTCGTAATACGTCTCGAAGTCAAAATAACCATGTGCTAATTTTTAAAAGAAGGTCTTGAGTCGTCCGGGGTGTGAGACCTTAATGGTTGGCTACCAAGTTTGTAGACAGTGACAATTTATTAGTCATTGCAAAACTTAAATTATAGTTTTTATACAAGTGAACACAGGAAAAAAACTTACGTTTTATCTGTGAAGGGCTGATTAGAGAAGATGAGAAAACACATATCAGGATCTTGTTAGCAGTAGTACTATTATTAAAACCAACCACCGTTTAAAATATAATAAATAAACAAAAGAATTTTTTTAATATTAAAAATATTGACTATCATTATAAAAACTTTGCAACTTTTTCTTTAAAATATCCTTATGATCTGAACTTTTGGTAGGTACTATATTTTAATAGTTTCTTGTACAATTTTTAAAATATTATGATACTTGAGATTTTCATTGCCACATTCGAAATATTTTGTATTATTTATCGAAAATCTTACGCCAAATGAAATGTACACTTTAGGTACTTGTTTTTATTATCGTTCTTTAGAATCGAACATTTGTTTAGAGCGTATTTAAGAAAACATCCTTTCTCAAAAACATAAAAACTTTAACCGCATCTCTGTAAAAAATTGAAAAATTGTAATTTTCAATTACAGTTTGACCTTTTCTATTTATATGCCACATGCACATACATCATCAATTTCAACCTCGATAAACTTTATTAAAATGTTATGGAAAAAACTTTTTTACCGAAAATAAATTGCCCGTACTATAAAATTTTTTATTTCCGTTTTTATTTAAGAAGAAAATCTACATCTTGTTTTTGAACAAACAATATATGCTTATGTGTACAATAAAAAGGGTTTTAAAACCATATACGTTATTTATATTTAAGAGCAAAATTTGCTTAAAGTTGATCGCAAGGAAAAATACGAGTTTCATTTTATTATCAATAGTTTTATTACAAACCAACCCCCTTTGTAATGCATGAGCTTTATTCATCCTTGTTTAATTTAGTAATTACGGCTGAAAAAAAAAAAAATTTTTGTATACGTTACGTTGCGTGTACCAAATATATCAACGTTATAATTTTTATAGTTTTATTAACCATTTTCAGCAATTTTTTTAATAGAACCGTGCCACAATAACATTTCACACTTAGTTTAGTTAAGTCGATTTAGTACTAAAATTATGTGATATAATCAAAGCTATAATTGTTTAATTTTTATTTTATAATGAAATATGAAAGTTCATATAAACATAATATATACTGTATGCTTTTTGGTATTTAAAATACATTCGATCTTAAGATTAAGAAACTGCAAGAACAACACTATACTTAAATCAAATAAGAAATCATAAGTGCACAAGTCACAAATAATATTTAATTTGTTTTGGCATTCTATTTTCATTCATACTCAAAAATGTACTTCTTAGCAAAATAAACTAAGATGTTGCTTCAAGAAATAGCTCTTGTGCGGATTTTTTTAAGGTTATAGATTTTAAAGGTTGTTGCATGTTACAACTTATAAAAGCTACATTAACTTTTCATTGGGATATTGCGGTGTGCAACTGGTTTGAACGCCGTTATTGGAGTCATTTTTAGATGCGAAATATGTGTTTCTCGTTGAAAAGGTATGAGAGCTATTGTTGTCAAAATTTTTTTTTTTATTTTTATTTTTTAATTTAATCAGATCGAAGAAAATTTTGTATTTTGCTATATGGATTAACTTGAATTATTAAAAATAATTTATAACACCAGATATAGGATCGATCCAATTGAAGGGTCAGCATAATCAATTGTAGCATAATCTTTTGAAGTTTCCGTCAGTGAAAATATGATGCCTTTAAAATTATTAGTATACGTAGTAAAATGTGGAAAATAGTTTTTCAATCAATGCCATCGAGGAGACTTATTTCTAGGTCCTTTACACTCAGTTTTTTTTTTGGTAAATAATAATTTAAAAACACGTGGTATAGCACTTAAAGGCTTATACTAGTGTTCTAGCTAAATCATCAAAATGTCGTAGAGCACTTCCAAATACTAATTCTGCTGGAGAAGTGCAAAGTTTTTCATTGTAAGTTGTACGAAGACCCAGCAAAACTATTGGTAGAATGCTATTTCAATCAAGGTGATTAATACTCATAATATCGGTTTTTATTGTTCGATGCCATTTTTCTAGTATACCATTGCACTTTGGATTATAGCTTGTTGTACATCAGTGTTCGAAACCTAATAATTTTTATAATTCGGTAAATAATTGTGATTCAAATTGTGCCCGTTGGTCTGTAACAATAAAGTCTCATACTTCAAACTTGCCTATCTCTGTTGAGAATACTGCAAATGTGACTGTAGCAGCAGTTATGTCTTGCACTGGTATCGTCTCAGCCCAACGCGAAAATCGATCAATTAACGTTACACAATATCAATTATTTCCTGAAATTGGAATGATGTCAAGATGTTTTTCTGGGAATCGTTTCGATGTAAATTTAATAGTATCGAGAGGAGATCGAGTATGTTTTGGAATCTTAGATTTTGGACAAGTTATACAATTTTGATTCATTATTTTTGAATCTTTAGAATAGAAGGCTTTAACACCTGGGTGTGACAAATTGTGAAAAGATTCAAAAAAAAAAGTCCGAAAAGCTGCTGGAATGAACGGTCTCGGTATACCAGTAGAAATTGCGCAACAAATTGATTTATTTGTGTTGGACGAAATGAGAATTTGCACAAATTGTAAATTGGTATTTAGATTATCATCTAGAAAATCTCGGAGTTCGTAATCATTGACTTGAGCATCCGCTTACTTTGTATAAAATCAATACTTTCAGAAATAGAAATATGATTTATACGGGAGAGGGTATCTGCAACGACATTATTTATTCCTGAGATATGTTGAATATCGGTGGTAAATAAACCGATGAAATCAAGATGTCAAAATTGGCGCCGAGATGCATTTTTCGGATTTTGTAGGAATGCATAGATTCAGGGTTTATGATAGGTCAACAGAGTGAACTCACTTCATGACCCTCCAACAAATATTTAAATTACTTAATGCCAAAAGAAGCTGGAAGCAACTCTCTGTTATAACCACTTTAGTTTTTTTTTTTTGTCACGTTAAGACCTATTCAGAGAAAAACCCGAATGGTTGCCAAATGTTATAGACAATCTGCTGAACTAGAACCCCAAGTGCAGAATCCGAGGCGTCAACCAAGATGGCAAGGCGTGCGGATGAATATGGGTGAACCAGTAATGTAGCATCACAGAGTAGCTTTTTACATGTATCGAAAGCAAGTATTGATATTACTGTTTTGCTTGTAGCCTTTCAAGAAGTTGTTTAGTACTAAATGATTAGCTGCCGCGTGAAGAACAAATCGCCTGTAAAAATTAATAGTTTCAAGAAATCTTTTGATACCATTAACTGTATCAGGATGTTCAAAATTTTTAATAATTTCAATGCGGTCCTGATTTAGCAGAATACCTTGTCTATGATCGCATGTTCTTAAAATTAAATTTTTTTTTCGCGAAAACGCATTTGTCTGCGTTAGGTATGTTCGTGGTTGGGTATTTGATGGTACGCCTAAATAAGGTCTAAAGTTGAAAAAATGTTACAACTTTCAAGCTGAAACAAAAAATCCTAAAGATGCGGAATTGGGTATCTATCTGGGATTGTGATGTTGTTTTTTTTTACTAAATGTAGTGGACTAGACCAAGCGCTGTTACTGGGTCGACATATGGCCTGTGCCATCATATATGCTAAAGCAATTTCTACTTTAGCTAATCGTAACTTATCAGGACGTGTTTTGCATGATATTGGAGAACCGTTGGTTTTTAAGCGATAAGTTATGGTATGTTTTATGATTTTTGAACTTAGACCATTATGGGTCATTTCTGGGAAATTTAGGAGTAATTTTTAAATTTGAGTCTTAATCCAAAATCTTATTTTAATATTTTAGTGCCGAAAGTTGGCACTGGTAAACCATTTGCTGCAAATAATTGGCAGGCCACCACTGATGTTGAATTTTTAAAAATTATTATAATATTATTAAACGGCTAGTATTTTGACCATCAATTTTAGAAGTAATTTTTTGATGATTACCTAAAAACTTTTTGGGACGATTTCTGAATTAAAAAATTTACAACATGCAACACATTTTGGTACATTTGCGACGAATTTGTAATGGTATCGACATTGATCATATTTTTTATTAATGGTACTTCCTGAAATAGATCATCGACGATTTTGATTGTTTGATGATCTAATTTCAGATCTGGAATGGGTATTCTTAAGAGTACTGCAAAGTTCAGTAATCAAAACAATTAATTTATTATAATTGATTAGTTAATTCCAAATTTACTAAAGAGGGTGCTTGTGGTTTATGAGCAACACAGAATATGGATTATGATGCCCTACTTGATACTACATAAATACTTGAGTGGGTCTTTGTTTCTAGTACATTGTCAGCTCTAGCTGCTAAAATTACTAAAGACACATCATTTTCAAAAGTAGATCAAATCATTTTTACTTGTTCTGGTAATCGGTTCATCCAAAGTTGACGAAGTGTATTTTCGTCGAAGGTTCGTTTAGCGACTTGAATTTATTTAAGAGTTGAGACGGTTTTTGATTTCAACCCGTGCAAAATATTGTCGTGTTTAGAACCTTCAGATTCTCCCAACATGCGAATTATTTCTTCTTTAAAAATCAAATATGGCATGATTTCTTTATCTTTAACAGTAAACTCAGCAAGCGATTCATGGTGCCTAGCATGTGCTTGTTCTGCTTTAATGTTCGCTAACTATGAAAAGACTGTTCTAATATATTAAACCATGCAATCGGATTTTGATTATGTAATGGCTGAGGAGATTTAAATGCTATTGAAGCGACATCTTGATTATTAGAAATGTTTCCAAAAACTCCATTCTGATCAGAATTCACGGTTAACGAATTAGAAGGGACTCTAGTATCAATCTGTCTTAATCGGACTTGTTGTTCCACGTGTGCTTGTAACTGTTCATCAGGTAATGTCCTGGTCCATGACGTCCGATGATTGTTCAAATCTTCTTTTGGACTTGTCGGTATTATAACTCATTTAAATTGGCGTTTATTTAAAAACCAAACAAAATAATAACAAGCGAAAAAGAAAAAATTAGCGATCAAATGAACACGCCAAAGAAATAAAAACCGAAAGAAACCAATCCACGTAAACAAGCGTTATGCGGCTGATTGTGTGGTTGTTGGTACAGATGCCGAATCCTTGACGATGATTTAATACCGATTCAAGCTTACACCTGGTGGATGCTTGATTAGTTAGAAATGGTTGGTTAATTATTTGGCCTGATTATCTCAATAGCTTACCACTGTTGGTATGAGTTATGTTTGACTTATTTCAGTTACTGGCTTATCTGCTTTGCTTAGCCCTATAGCTTACAACTGGTGCGGGCTATGAGGTTAATTATTACTAATAATTCACTTTGATTGCAAATTGAATATAATCGTACCCTTCGTCGGGGTCACCATTTTGGAGCTGGTTTTCTTAAGGAGCTCCATTCTTTAATTATTGGGTATGATCAAATGAAAGATTTGACTTTTTATTTTTAAATATTAACTTTTATTATTTATTATTTTAAATGTATTTTCGGCTAATATTTATTTTCAACTAACTTTTACAATGAGCAAATTTTCCGTTTCTAAGTAGAAACTATTACAGTAATTTCATTCTCAAATTTTCAATTTCATGTAACCATTGTAAGGTTCTAATAACATATTTGTGAGGAGAGGCAAAACCTCCCACTAAAAATGGTGAAGAGTGTATACATTAATCTATATAATTGCCAAGCATTATGCTTTGTATTATATATTGCCTTTTGAAATATATAAAATAGATAGCAATTTTGTACTTCTTCTTTATATATAGCTAGCTCTTTATATATAGATAGAAAGTTTGTACTTCTTCTTTATATATAGCTAGCTCCTTTTAATATCTAATACATTTTTTATGTGGTTTGTTTATACTCGTACATCAAACATCATAAATTTAGTGTTTTCTGACTCCACCATATTGATTGATTAATTGATTGATTTTGAATGTACTGCCAAGCATTAAGCAGGATATCCCGGAAAGCGCCGGGCCCACAGTACACCCGTTTTTACATATATTTGGAAGGATATGGAAGGATACTAGTTAAATTATTGAGATCGACCCGGTTACAGACACCTTGGCGGCCAATAGTTAGTAAATTTTTGTGGGTTAGGGAAAGGAAAAGTATGTTAGTTATGACTTAATTGGTCCGATTTCCCGGTATCCAATATTCAAACTACTGTTAGTGTAAGACAATCACATTTTTGTTGTACTGCTCTGCATTCTGCCATCTCTTATCAGCAACTCCAGTGTGCCACCATTTATCTGTAATCTTCAGAGATTTCCTGAAAACAAAATCTATTAATGTACTAATTGCTCTTAGCCATAGGCTGTAAGAAATAGAATTATTTTCAATCTGAAATTATAATTTAATTAATTATAATATTATAAAATTATTATTCTGCAATCCATATGCTGTAATAAATTGGATTAGTTTTCCTTGAAATTCGTTCCGTTGCGTTGTTGCTAAAAATTAGGTGTTAATTTAGTACCGTACTATCGTGGTAATATAAATCATAATATAACAGTACAAAGATATGAAATAAAATAACATACAATAATATAACAATATAAAATTCAAATCTGAAACATAAGAATATACAGAATATAAAAATATAAAATATAAAGATATCGAAATTAAATAAATAACATCGGCATTTGAACGCCAATTACTAAAACCACCGTTTTTTTAGTAATTACACAATGTACTTGCATTAATATCCTATTTATATTTACTTTAAAACCAAAAACACTACAAATCGAATTTTATTAAAATAATTAAACAATTGAATTCGATCGAATCCATCGTTTTTTAGTAATTACACCATTTGAACTTTGCTCATATAAATGACATTAAAATTTAAACGAGGTCGCAGAACTTTGCTATATTTTATTTCGGGTAGATCTTGATATGGCAAATTCAAAAATACTATTAGTGTTTTCTGACTCCACCATATACACAAATATTTGTAGTTTTAGTTGTTGGTCCGGGTTCTTAAACAACATACCTTGTATGTATTTACAAACGTTAAGAAAAGCAGAGAAATTCCTTTTGAGCAATTTCTTGCTCTATCGCCGCCATCACCCTCACTATTCGTTTGAACGAAATCATATTGATTGACACAACCTGTCCATTCCCAAAGACATCCCAGTTGGTGTGTTATGTTTTTTAATTATATCTTTTACTAACTATATTGAACTAACGTGAAACAACAGCCCGGATCAGAAAATATATTAATCGGATAGCTTTTTGCCATTCGAGCTTCTGAATAACCTCTATAGATGTTAGTCCTTTCATTGGATAGGGACAAATTTGGTGAAACTATCAATCATATATGAACCAAATATGTATATTCATAGTTTTTCTTTGTCACATATATATGTCCCATTTGATATGCATGGTATGTGCTCAAAGGTAGATCTCCTTTCGGTGGCCGATTTTATCGTTAAACCTATTTCCTCTAGTTTCTAATACTAAAGTATAATTGTTTGGTCAAATAAGCAATACTTAAATTTGATTTAAACAACACTTTTACCTTTTCGGCTTCAAAATACCTTAAATCATGGTAGTGTCATCATCAGAAATGAATTTTTTTATACTTTCCTTTGCTTTTCTAGGATGTTGGGAAGTTAACTTTGAATAATGTTCAATAAACCGTGCTCAACGACAATTTAATTCTTGCATCTGAAATGCCCAGTTAGAGTTATCAGAGTTGCCATCTACTTTTACTCCATAGTGGCCTTAACTGCAGCGCAATCCGTAACGATCTCAAAGTTGAAACCAAAAATATAAACACGGATTTTTTGTTGCTGTCTTTGCAGGTTGATGTTTTCTTGCTAAATTAAAAACTTGCTGAACATTTCGATCCTCACCAGACTTTTGTAGCAACAAGGTACGTAGTCCTATCCAGCAAGCATCTGTGAGAAACTCGGTTGCAATTATTAAGGGCATACGAAGAATTGGCTGATATGCAAGTTAATTTAACAAATTTTGAAATGCTATTTTCTGCACGTTATTAAAGACAGGCCAAGAATTCTTCGAAATTTTCCAAATGTTTTAACAAGAAAACCTTGAACTCCTAAGTTGGACCGACACATGGTGATTAATTTTGATAGTTTTTACCCTATAAAGGCCATTCGTGAGCCTGTTTCCCCACAATATCCGATTCAAAAGATGATAATATTTTTAAGATTGATTTTTTTGTTTGATAAAAATTTTTTCCCTCCTTTGCTTCAAGTTTGAATAACGCATTTCTCCGGCACGAAATTAATAATTAGTTTTTCTTATTTCGTTTACAGTTGTATCTTTCAAGTGCGAATACCTTATTCTTTGGACCAAATTTATTTTTGAACACAATCTCCGGTGTCAAGATTGTATTTTTTGTTTTATTAATTCCACTGACATTATTGTTCCTTATCGCCAGCCATTTAATTTGATGTTTTTTTTGGTCCATTTGTCCATTTGTTTTTTTGGTTCTTTTGGTCCATAATATACTAGAAAAGGCATGGTTGGTTAATCGACTTCTTTAAAATTTTCTAAAACTCAGTGTTTGAGGATGTCTAACTACTTGTAACATCAATTATAGACGACAAAGCTAAAACTGACATATATTTTGTCAATTCTGGTGTCAACATATAATAATATCTGTTTATTCTTAGTCGTTGATTCCAGCGATGATGTATTTGATAATCACGCCTTCCTGAAAGCCTCCAGCTCTTGCTACTCTTTCGCTGTTTACTTAACGTCCTACCTTACGAATCTTATAACGTCCTACTTATCGAGTAATGAAAAATCTCTTTTGCAACCTTCTCTCTTTGGGATCCGGTACCTTCCGTCCCAAACACCGCAGTTATAGCTTTGGCTAAAAATTATTTATTTGTAGAGGTAGCTTTTCTTTCGGTTGCCCTAAACTTGGCATAGTATTTGTGGAAGATTCACTACCTGCTGTATTAGTACTTGCGCTACCATTTGGATGTTCGACCTCTGTTGACGATTAATTTTTTATTTTCCACTCCAACAGAGATTCATATTTTATTTTAATGGGTGCACAGCTGGTGCTTGTTGGTCTTGTTGGTTTGCAAAAGATATATAATTTTCTTGCTACTCTCCAGGTATAGCTGACATGCATTCCCTTTATTTCCACCTGGGGACTTCTTATGGAGAACTATTTGTGGTCAATAATACAATTTATAATTTGATATACATGTGACTATATAGCAATAATACAGTTGTCGTGTTACAAATTTTCATTACCAACATTCTGATTAAAATAGCAACAACAAAAATCAAAATGAAAAGCTCCAAATGAAATCCTTTTTTATACACTAAAAACACACTGAAAATATTAAATTTTTTTTTTTTTTTTTTTAGTTGGTAGAATGCTAAAAACATTTGTTTTTTTTTTATTTTATGATTTCTTTATTCATTTAGTCTGAACGCAGGCGAAGATTATTAAAATTAAACGAATTAAATTTTTGTGTGCGGTGGTGAAGTCTGAAAATAAACTATGTTATAATATTAGATAGTATATACAAAGAGTTACCAACAAACTGCGATAATAAACTTTTGTGAAAATGTATAAACCAAACAAGCGGAAAAGTGGGAAAAAAATTATTGCTTGTGTTATGATTTTTTTTTGTTCTGTGTCTTAGCAATTATTGTTATGGTTATATTTTGAAAAGTTTGTTTGATTTGTATCCTTCGAAAACATTCCTCCCCATAGTACTATATACATAGTGTATAATGTATATTCAGTATTTAGCTATGTAATACGAGTATACGGAATAAAAAGTGCTAGCACAAAAAAAAACTTCGTTTTATTACACCCAAACACAAAATTTAGTTGAATGAATACAAGAAACATTTGAAATTCCAACTGCTATTAATTTAGTTTGTGTGTGTGTTATGTGTTGTATAGCAATTCTTTTAGCTTTCGTCGTTTTTTATGGATTTTAATTAGATTAGATAGGAAAATTATGAGAGAGGATATAAAATAAATTTTCATTTTTCTTGCTTCCCTATATACTTACGATATTATGTGGGCTCGTATAGTAGATAAATTTATATACATATACACATATAGTTTAACTGTCATTTGTATGTATGTATATGTGCGTTATCAGTGGATTTATGATTACAGAAAGAAAATATCGTATTTTGATGGAGGAAAAACAGAAAAATAACGCTTTTGTGGGCTATACATTTTTTTTAGTTTATGTTGTGTATGGTTTGTTATATATAAAGTCCAACTAATTAACGACTAATGAATTTATGTTAATTGACCAACATAAATTTATGTTTTATCTCTTACAGTTTTACCGTCGAATTGGATAAACATATTTCGGTTTTGACATGATTAATCGTTTATACGATTTATAGTTTAGATTTTTCAAAAGACCTAATATCGTAAATTTATTAAGTTCGTAAATTAAACGTTTAATAAAATATGTGTAATAATAGAAAATGTCTTCTCTTATAAACTACCGATCAATTGGCGTAGTTGTTAAAATTACAGTTTTTGGGTCGGGAGGTGCCAGTTTCGAGCCATTATAAGAGAAGGATGTAAAAAAAATTAATATCACTCGATTGCAATCGGCGATGAAAACTACTATGGTGTGCAAACGAAATAGACTGAACCATCACATATGTCATTTAAAGATAACTGGAGGAATGTAATGTGCAGATGGAAATTAAAAAGATCTTTAGGTTTACCTCCTCACTCTTAATCTCTGGTTTTGTTAGATTGTGTGGAGGTGCTGCAGTTCTAATGAACCCTAATTTGAATACACTTTATTTAAAACAAAACTATCAAATTAACATTAGTTAGATTTTAAAATAATTAATTTAAAAATACAAATCAATTTAATTAACCATTTTATGACAAATACGTCACATAATTGCACGAAAATCTAATTTATTTACACTTTATTTGACACAAAACTTTAAAATGAATATAAATTATATTTTAAAATAATTGGTTAACCATTAAAAATCAGTTTATTGCATTACAATTTATTGCAACTTACGCAGGCATTATTTTTGATAATGCCACTAAACGTTTGTGTAATGCATCAATAATTGATCAATAATAATTGATGTTGTATTATCTATATTAAAGAAGATAACAATTATTATAACAATTGTATAAACTTTATCATGTACCTTTAAGCTTTTAAAGGTCCTCTGAATATGTCCCATATTTGTCAATCGGTTTGACAATGCGGATCACTACTTTTCTACTTAATTGTGGGGTTTCATTATTCCGTTAAAAACAGAATGTTCTTTAATATTTGGACTGCAATGGTTTAATATTCAAGTAAGAAAACTGTGATTAAAAAACTTCCTCCCAAGAATGACCAGAATGGCAAAACCAGAATGACTTATGTAGAAATTTAAACTGGCAATCTAGGATTATTTTTAGAGCAGTATTTTAGTATAAGACTGACCTTGAATTAAGTTACACTGAAGTCCAGTTACCTTTCTGGTGTGTAAAGTGAACGTGAACCAATTTTATGTCGTTCATGCTAATGCGCCATTTCTTTGTCAAACAGTTCACTGCGTTTATGGCTTTTAAGTTTGGTTCTTGCTTCTGATATACCTTTACCTGTTGCCAGGAAAGTTGTATCATGATTGTGCCTTCTGCATTAGGCGAATCACTGGTATACAAAAAGTATTATATAGGATATATAATCACGCTACCTTGACGTTTACTTGATGATATTTTCTTTCATTCAAAATGCTCCCCGTTACCTACTTTTTTTTTAATTTTAGAAACATTTCTAAAATTAAGTCCGTTTGTATATTCCAAGTTTATTTCTTAATGTTTTGCTTATTAACAAAGTATAAGAGTTAATGAAGCGGTGCTATTTTCTTGCTTTTCTAGATGTTCAAATAGAGCTTCAAGACCACTTCTTTCTTTGCTAGTCGTGCACTTATAACTTTTTATTTACAAAATATTTCTCTAGAAGGTTTTAATTAACAACATTAGATGATTGATAAGGAGTTGTAAGTATGTTTTTCCTCTCTATGCTTCTAATTAATGGCTTTGGAACTTTTTGGGGTTTTGTTGGTTGCTCTTTTGTAACCATAAGGTTTTGAAGAGATCGATGAATTTTATTTCTTAATCTTTGAAGTTCTTTGGTTACTTTACATCTTTTATAGTTAGCAGTATTGTGCCTTTACGTTTTTTACATTTTGCAGGGTTGTTTCTATTTTATGTGCACTTTGTTGCATTGTGTTGCCCAGTACATTTTACGCATCTTGTCTTCCGACCGCAATATTTCTTGGCGTTGTTTTTTTTTTTGCATGCGGAGGAATATAAGCCTAATGTTTTTCTTTAATTTTCTCTTTCTTGCATGTTGGGTGATGACCTCTGGCCATAACCTTAATAGCACGTTTGTTTTTATCCTTATATGTAACTCACAATTTACCTTTCTCATTATGTTTTGTAGCTTAAGCTATAATTATTTTTGTCAAAATCTATTGTATTGATTTTCTACATATTATTGTTTAGTGATACTACTTGATATACTCTTTGTTGGTCACTAATTTCTTAAAAGAGTGCCTATTAGATAACTATGTTACGCTGAATACATTAATTGGCATTGGAACCTTTAGTTTTAATTCAATGTTCTGTTGTTGTTTTAGTCGTTGTAGCTGCAGATGTTTTATTGATAGTATTAGGTAGCACTTAGTTGATAGAAGTTCTGCAAAATCAGAAGAGAATTTTGTACTTCGGGTTTTGGCAAATCATTCAGTAACCAATCGGTTTCTTTTGCAAGATCCTCTATCAGTGTGGAGCTCGGTGTGATAACCGGTACATGCACATGTTTTGTAATAACTGGTTAAAGGAGTTTCAACAATTTCTATTTTGTTGAACTTCCTTCGAGCAACAATGCTAGAAAGCTTCATAGTCCTTGTAGTTCAAATCGCACATCTGGAATTCTACAATATTTATTCATCACCATCGAATATAGCCATAACAATAACCGTAATATTACACAACACTAGCACAAGAATTGATATACTGGTTTTCAATAACCGAAACCAATACCACGGTTTGATGTTTCTTCAAATGTTAATTCAAGAAATCTACTACAAACTCGGAGTTTCAACATTGTAGTTCTAATAAAGGGAAATAAGCTGACACATCATATATTACCTATTTCCCTGTTTAATTGTGCTTCAAAATTTTGATGAGCTTAACCATCATGTAATTTTTAGATTTAGGACTTTTTGATTTTTACCTTAAATTTGACAGTTCTAATCAGCTAACTACCATCATGTATTTTATGGATTTTGAAAAATTATATTTTTGGCTTAAATTTGACCATTTTGATGGGCCTTACCATGGATTTCGAATAAGCCGATTTTTGGCTTAAATTTGGAAGTTTTTTAATGGGCTTGCCATCATTTATCATTTAATTTGGACATTTAGATTTTTAGTTTAAATTTGACTGTTTTAATGGGCCAACCATCATGTATTTTATTGATTTTAGATATTTCGATTTTGGCTTAAACTTTACAGTTTTGCTGAGCTAACCAGCATGTCATATAAAAAGTCTCCACGGTTTTCTAGTCACTGAAAAAGTCGATGAAATTTTCATCTGGTGAAGCAAGACCGGCACGGAAGCTGTCAGGAAATAGCGTAGGCGACCATTTGGAATCATTTGAAAAGAGTAGGCTACAAAAAAGCTCGATTTTTGGAAGCCACATGAATTAACTTAAAGGAATTTTATGAATCGAAATGACATTAGTGAAATTCCGCGGAAACGCAACGAAATCAAATCATTTTTGAAGCGAATCATTACAGGCGATGAAAAATGGGTGAATTACGAATATATCAAATGCAAGCGCTCATTGTCAAAGGCTGGTGATCCCCTACAAATAACTCCAAAGCCTTGATTGATGGCAAAAAATGTTATGTTGATTGTTTGGTGGTATTGTAAGGGAATTGTTCGAGACTTTTCATATGACCCGATATATGATAGGATTTCGGATATTTCAAAAAAAGGCTTAAGAAAACAAGATTTGTATATTTTGATTTTTGGCTTCAATTAAAATTTTAACAAATAAAGCAGAATTATAAATTAAATTTAAACAGCATTTTATCCAGTCATTAATTTTTTTATCAGAAACTTAGCAGTACAAACGCAGGTAAAAAAGTTCAAGTATTTTTTATAGCACACAAGCTTAGTTTACTTTATTGTTTACAAATTCCAAGTAACCAGTAATGGTACCAATAATGGTACTAAGTTTCGTTACAATTTCAACAATTCTCAGGTGTAGAAATAGCTAGGAGATAACCTCTAAATATGATAAGCAAACAATAGTCATCTTCCGCATATATTTGTTAGTGAACATCAACCATAATATTCTATGTTATTAGGAAAATAGACCCAAGTGCAAGGTTGGCTCAACTTCATAGCAAATATACATTGTTTTGAGATCCTGACGATCGAGTTGCGAAACATTACGAGAAGAAGAAAAAGATCCAAGCCTATGTCAAGAACATTTCTCAATAACAAATAGAAATCAGCATCTGAAATTTTGAATTTTTGTTATTTTGTTATAAACGTGTTGCAAAAATCTCATAAGAAAAAAAGCGTATAATGAGGGTTTAACACAGCCACTCTGTAAGGCCATAAGGTCGTAAAAACAGTTTTACAAAGTATTCCTAAGTTCATATAGTGAAATAAATCCAACCAAAATTGTTCACGTGTGAATGCGGTTTTAATTTTTTTTTAGTAATTATTTTTATTTATGTATCCACCTGAGCTTTAGCACGGGAAGAATTAACTATCGACTATATAGACTAAAACCTTATTATCATTTTATTTGTGCAATTTGTAATCATATTGATGTCACTTATATAAATTGTTAACCAAAATATAATATCGTTAAAAAGTTGTATGTTTCGCTGTTCCAAACTCCACTTTTTAAAATTTAAATTCAATGTTCGCGGACATAGGAAATCTTATTTAAACACATTATCTTTATTTAGTTGCTTAAACTATTTAACTTATTCCACCAGCCACAAATAAAACATATTTCATAATTGAGAATTTTTTATTAAATTTGTTTGATCATTTAGATCTACGAACGTGGGTAACCACATGTACTAAGATGTTCAATGTAACTTGAACCATCTGGACAGCTGTTATCTTTTCCAACCAGCATTGATGGTAAAATACAGTATTGTTCAACACGGCCAAATCCGGATCGACATGGGGGATCACTACGTGCGATTACTGCGACCAAAAGGCCGAATAAAATGGTTAAAACATAGAAGAACTTCATTTCCTGCATAGAGAAATGCGTAAAATTGTAGTCAAAAAATTTTTTTTTTATTTAATTTAAAAGTTATATACTAAGACCGGTATTCCACAATGACCAAAATTTAGTATTATCTCCTTCTGGTTTCACATAGTAAAAAATACTGACAGTAATAATATTTCATTGTGGAATACCGGTGACTATACGTACGACTGTTGCAAATTTAAAATTTGTACTGATTAGATTCATCGAAAATTGTTGGGTTTATATAGTAGTTCGCTATCATCAATTTGCAATCTTGTTTATTCGTATATTCAGTGCAATGTACAAAAAATGTAAACAAAAATAAATTCTATAGTTTTGGTTAAGATCGAAGGTTAATCAGATGCGAAGGTTATCGTCGCTAGATTCATTTTTATTTTAAAGCTTAACAAAAAAATTGTTTAGATGCGCCAAGGTTATTTATAATATTAGCACTATTCATAATTTATCTATTGGAAGATGCGATTTTTTTTATATTATTTGAATAATTCATAAATCTTAAATTAAAAAAAAAACAAGTTTCTTTAAATCCATTTTAAATTTATTATGAGTAATGCGCGAGCCTCGTTCATTAAATATATAAACAAAGAATTTTTCGATACAAAATCTGTTACGATAAAAGCGGATTTTTGATTTTTAGATTTTTAGAAAAATACTAAAACATAATTAGTACTTTTACAGTAGCATTATAAGACGGTGACGAAGCCAGCAGTGTACAAAACAATGTAAGCATAATCAATATTTTAGAACAAAATCTATTATTAACTTTTTCTGTTTCGACCAAATTTTACCAGTATAGGAATCGCCCTAAAGGCCAAGTGTAATTTTTTATTATATTTCAATGTTTGTGACATTGGTTCTGTTGCTTCACCGGTTGTGTTGATCCACCCTTATTCGGATTTTATTGTTGTCTTGTATTCTGTTCATGCAAAATGATTTTTTTATTTTAACTATCTATAGTTTATACCACCATCCCTACATAAAAACGGGCATTCGGGTACACTAATTCTATAAAACAAAATTTTTTATATATACACTTGTAAAAAGATAAATATTTATAGAAGAAAAATTTTATATAAAATCACAGTGTATATATTTTTGATGTAAGAAAAAATGTTCTAAAAATCTTTACGTCAATAGGTTCATGGATGATCTACTTGAAAACTACTTGAGTAAAAAAGATGAAAAAAAAACATTCACACATAAACACGCCTGTACACATTCACCCACAAACACATGTACACCAGAAAATAAATAAATAAAAATATATATTTAACAATTTAAAATGGGACCAACACGCTACTGAAACCATAAAAATTGTTATTTTCTTTTGACATTTTAAAATTTTGACTCGAATTTAGTAGTAAATTATCGCCACCTCCATCATCGTCGTCGTTCAACCACCAATCCGCATTTCGTCGTCTTTTGTACTCGTCGTCTTTAATATGTAACGTCGTGTCAAATCGTAAATGATTGTCTGGGTTCGAAAATTTATCCTCGTCAAACAATTTTTCGTTTGGCCTCCTCGCCACATGGTAAATTAAAGGTAGAGCGTCACGGTTCTGTATGTAACCAAAACGATTAAAGTATATATAAACGTGTTTGGTCCTGGTACCGTCTCTGTTGTCACGTATAATTTTGATAATTTTGTGTCCACGTGATATGGTCCGTAGTTGTCCGTATATTTAGGCAAGCTCGTCTGATGTGATTTCGCGTCAATTTTAAAATATGTACGTCGATACGGTTCGAGTCGAAATGTTGATATTGCACTCGATTCGAAATATAGTGCTTAAAGTCAGTCTCTGCCTTTCGGTAAAGTCCGTTGCAGTGTTTGATGCATTTCCGTAGCGTGGCACCTGATTGTACCACACTTGGCATCCGTAAGTCAGTATCGGTCTTATCAGTGATTTGTAAGCTATAATTTAGACGCATTTGTCCAAATGTCTAATGTAAACTAATTTCTGCGCACCCATAAATGCGCGTCTCGCCTTCTCTAATTGTGTCGTTGTGTGCTGTGTCATAAAGCCCATATTGTCGATGTGCACTCTCAAATATTTTATCGTCGAACATAATTTGATTGGTCGGTTATTAATTTTGATTGAAAGTTTTCGCCAATTTCTCTTCATTGCTCTCGACGCATTTTTCAGATTCGCATTTGTCTGCATTAATTTCAATATGCCATCGATTGAAATAATTTTGAATAAAATTAAGTGTTGTTTGTAAATTTTTTTGTATTGTTCCAATATGATACACCGAACTGTATACAATCATGTCGTCCGCATATGCACATGATTGTGCTAATTTTGAATTTATATTGTTGTGAGAAATTAAGTCGGCCGTGTAGAGATTAAAAAGAATTGGAGCAGTGATGGATCCCTGTTGTACTCCATTTAAAATTTTGAATTTAGAAGATGAACATTTTTTGCCGTCAGATGTTGTAAAAAATGTACGATTGTAAAGTAGCTCGTAGATAATTTTGATGAGGTCATTCGAAAAATTCATGTGCTTTAATTTTGAGAGAAGTCCATCCAGCCAAATGGATTCGAACGCCTTTTTTATATCAATAATCTTTTTTAGTTGATGCGTGCCGTCAGCCAAAACTTTTGTAATAGCATGCACCGTATTATGACCTTGACGGAAACCAAATTGATTTTCAGATTATTAAAAAGTGTACAAATTTCGGTAATGATGACTTCAGGAAGATGCTTAAAAATTATATTTGGAATAAGGCCGGGCCCAAAAGATTTTTTTATTGTTAGCCAATTTCAAAATGTCTGTTAGCCGATCGGTATTGATGTAGTAATTTTTCAGCTTGGATTGTTGGCCGAAAAATTTTCTTTTTGTTTTGTGTTGCGCTCGATTGATGCAATGTTGGTCGATGAATGGTTTTATCAAATTTTTAATTTCAACTGCGTGCTCTTGATTGCCGAGATTAGATTAGATTATTTGATTGCCGAGATTTTTTGTTCAGTACGGCATAGCATTCTCGTTCATCCATCGGTTGAGACGAATCCCCCTCGAATTGTTGAGTGTATAATGCATGAGACGAAATGGTTTTCTGTAAATGCGTTCATGCGGCGCATGCGATTTGCCGGATGATGCTCTTTTTTGTAATAATATATTCTTGTAATTGTAGCTCCCATCCTGCAACTCTAGAGTTCAGTTCCCATGCTTCATTTTGGCTTTAAAAGCTGAGCAATATGTTGCGATAAAATACTATAACTCAAGTAAGCACATTTGAAAGATTTTAGAGCGGTTACGATGTCCTTTAGCTCATATGGCTGGAGTAGTTTACTTCATGTTTGGTAGTCCTTCTATTGCATATAAAAACGGAACTCTGAAGATTTTTTAAATGTTGAGAGATAAATTAGTTTGCGGTTTACATAATATCCAGTTTACAGATAAAATTTACAGTTATGTCCTGCCATCAATTGCAACGTTGCCGCAGAAGCTGCACAAAAGAATCAGCAAACTATTGATAAAGCTCGTCAGTTGAAGCAATAAATGTTTAAAAATCATCCAGTGCCGACAAAAATTCATCAATCAAAAAAGCCGTTGCAATAACAAAGGTGTTTTAGTTGCGGTGACTTCCACGGAAGATCCTAATTTTAAAACCTCATTTCTACTATAAACACATGCGCTACCATTAGCATCAATCATGTTCCGATTCAACTCAAGGTGGATTTAAGATGGACTCACCATCATGTCGAAAAAACATTCAAATGATTTTTTTAACACTACTGAATCTTTGTGAAACAAATTTAAGGCTGGTCGTTTTTAAACGAAATCCAATCGACATTTGGGAATGGCAAGCTTTAAATCGATACTCAACCATTTGATTTGCAGTTCAGTACTGTACCACTCCGTGAGTTTTATAGAATTTCATAAAGGGTCTGCTATAATTTGAATTTAGACTACATCATCGTCAACGCAGCGTAAGAAACTGCTCGACATTTTCCATAAACTTGTTCAGGCAGAAATCCGCCTAGAGAATGACGAATGTCAAAATAGTTATTTGTCTATAGATTTTCTCAGGTATAGGATCATTTCAAAGGTTTTCACCCAAAACAACTAAAACCCGATGCCATTTGAGGCACTACGCCACCAAAGGATAAGGGTGCAGATAAAAGCTTCATTTCTTTTTTTTTAAGTTTTCCAACTTCGTTTCTTGCAGTTGTTATAGGTTTGAACATTTTTTAAATTACTTACTTTTCTATAGACCACAGCGTATTCACGTTTCTGCTGAAGTGCGAAGTTTAATGGCCTGTGTGGTAATCTTGACATAATCGGAACTCTAAATTGGTATAGTAATAGTTGGCCTACTGGATAGTTGGTGAACCACTTGGGGTATTTATTCCTTTTGGTTGATTATTTATTGCCGTTAGATAGATTTTTGATCAAAATATCATTCCTTTAATAGTTTATACCTGCTGCTAGGAAAGACAACAGCCTGTTTGAAGTACTTCTTGGTGAACAAACACTTCACGCATATTTTGGTTGAATAGTGGTACTTTATTTTCTCAGTTACCTGTCGGTGGTCCGGTGAGGGCATCTACTATCTGCCTCCTGAGGAAGTACATAATAAGAGACTTGGACTGTTCATTCATTTAACCATGTATTAGTTTGTAAGGGAATGTCTCAGGTATCTATAATATGTGAGATAATAGCAGTCAACTACAAAATTCGTAAGCAGTGTTCATCAATATTAGCCTAAAACCGAAAATGAGAAAACACAATAGCAAAATGTTATTAGTTTAGGACCATTGTAGTAACCAATCACAGTTATTTAATCGTCGCACTGGCGGCTTTGTGTAAAATGCAAATTAAAGCTTGAATGATTGGTTTTATGTAGATACCTTTTTATTGTCAACCACCAAAATATTACCTAAACACAAGTGGGCTCGCATGTTTTTTTAAAGGAGATCTAGGTTGGAGTTCTCTTGTTATTTTGAACCAGAATAGAAAGCTTTGTTTTAACATACTGCAGTATTCAACCATAATTTGAAGAAACATTTTTCTGATTTACTCAATAAACAATAATTGTCAAATGTTGGTTTTGAAAGTTATCAAATATAAGCTTCAGAGACGTGCTCAGAAGGCCCATTTCACAAGTAGTACCCAGTTAATGCAATCAACTCTAATAATTGCATCCACTCCAAGCTTTTGGCATACAAAAATGATTCTTACTGGCAATTTTTTCCTGATTTTATCGTATAGCAAATTGAAGTTATGTTAAGCCGTTAATAAACGATCAAATGCCAACAAATTTCATATCTTACGAAACTTGTATACAGTAACGTAGTAACAATTCTAAGTCAAATTTGAGAACAAGCTTTCATAAAAATTCGCAGTTATCTGTGGTTTACAGCAAGGAGGTGTTTTCTTCCATTTTTCTGCAGACTCATGTAAGAGGGTGTGAAAGTTAAACTGTAATCTCAATGACAACGACACCTACTAAGTTCTATTCATGATATCAAAAATTTTAAAATTTAGATTTTAAATTTTTTATTTGTCATATTATATATTACAGCATGTTATATATTTATAGTATATTATGTTCCATATTCTAAAACTAATTTTCATTTTAACAATTTTATTGTTATTAAATTATATTATCTACCAATTAAAATCGTTTACAAATGTGTATGGTTTGTTACATACATATAGAAAATTGTCATGTATATTATAGATATTTAGATACACATAACTATTTTAAAACTAAAAATTTATTCGTGTGGTTAATTTTTCGTTTAAAAATTGTTAAATGTTACAAAAAAAAAGTTCTTCTATTTTTTTAAATGTATTTACCTGGCTTATAGTGTCTACGTTTTTTTTTTTTTTTTTTGGTTTTTCTACTCGACATAACATATGTGACATTTCGACATTTTGACAAATTAAAAATTTGGAAAAAAAAAAATTTAAATTTAAAAACGAGTGAGAGCATATAATTGTATTTGTTAGCGTGGCATTTTACCACTGTTACCATGTAAAAATATAAGTTGAGGTTAAGGGACCACTAACCACTATTTATATTATGTACAGTTTTTCATAGAAATCGATACATGACACAAGATATAAGATCTTTATATTGAAACTATTTTTGAACTTTTATCGTTACTGCCACAATATTTTCGATTATGGTGGTAATATTTCAAGATTTATAGCAAAATAAAAATTATCCCCAATAGATCAATAGAAGATATAATATTTTATTATTCCAAATTATAACTATAAATAATGTATATTGATAGAAAAAAAAAAATACAAAATAACACAATAAATTGGGATCTTTAACCTGCATTTATCACTCAGTTTTGTCTTACGTTCTGTCTCACTCTCGCATTTTTAGAATGTTTTCTAGGTTGTAATCCAAAAAAATAAATCTAAATCTAAATAAAGAAATAAATTCGTCACTCCAAATATCTACCATATATACCTTAAATATATACGTATCTATACGAAGAAAAACCGAAATTTTTGTGGAGCTTTTTTTTCATTTTCCTTGTGTGATGTGTATCCTTTTAAACGAAACGAATAATAAAAATGGAAAACCGTAAGTTATACCAAATGATATAATAAATAATATCCTATTATATCATGACTGTATTTGTTGCTGTAGAGTGATAGTGAACACCACCTACAATTTTAACTCCCACTCCGGCAATATTTATATATATGTATATATATATATATATATATATATATATATATATATATATATATATATATATATATATATATATATATATATATATATATATATATATATATATATATATATATATATATATATATATATATATATATATATATATTTATATATATATATATATATATATATATATATATATATATATATATATATATATACTCGTTTATTTATGTGCTTTATTATAAATATTAGATATATGGTGTTTTGTTGTCTTTCGGGTTTCAAATTTTTTTTTTGTTTTGGAAAATTATTACCCAAGTTCCTAGTATAGATACGGAAAATACGATATATTTGTGAACGAACAATGGAACCAAACCAGACATTAACTATAATTGATATAAGGTTGTGAAATTTCATTTGTTTTGTTATATTATATGTTCGGGTTTTATGTGTGGGCTATAATGTATAGATACATTGTTTTCATGATTATGATCATTAAATAATAGACCACAAGGTATTTGGATTATCACAATTAACACGATTTGTCTTAGAAAATCAAATCATAAAAAGATCAATATGAAAGACGTAACTATATTTTATGCATGTCCCGTCATTTTTTCGTGCCACGGTTTAAGGTTTTATTACAATTTTATGTAGTTTTACATGGAAATTTAAAAATTGTATAATAAACCGAAAACTTTCCTGGTTCATTTATATAAGGTTAAGCCTTGTATATGACCCAAAAATTCTGCTTTGTTATATAACCAGGTAGCCGGGTAGCCATGGACATATTTATTTGTTTATAGTCGAAACGTTTGAAAAATAATTACGTTATTGCATTTTATTTTTGTTGCCATTAGTGGCTTTTACACACTAAGAAGGTGTTGGTGAAGTTTTAGAAGTCAAAAATTGCACTGGGATCAATGCTACCTAGATCACTGAACAGAGATAATGAAAATTCGATCGTATAAGGTGACGTAAAGAGAATTTTGTAAGAATTGTGGTGTGCCAAGAAAATGATTTTATTGTTAACAACCAGGCCGTAGCGAATGATTAAAGGTTCCAATATATTTTAAAAGAGAAGGCATAGTTTAACAGCAAAAATTTATATGCAGAGGCAAACGTTGAGATACATATTGAGAAGTCAAGAAAGAGGTCCGCAATAATTAACCAATACTTAGTCTGTGGGAGACACTTTTATGCGTTGATTTTCTTCGGTGATATTTTATATTCTCAAACACTTAACAAACCGGAAAGCAAAGGCTACTGATGAAGAATATAACAGAAATAAATCAAATAAACCAGCACGAGCGCACTCTCTTCCATTTATGGATTCCTTGGCATGATCTATGATCTCCTCTAAATAAACAAGTATCTGTTCTATACAACAATATCGGGCCTTTCAATAACAGAAACTCTAATATGAGTTTTCACTTCAGATGGGATTTTTGACCAATATTTCTCTATGGGATTAAGCATTGAAGAGTAGCCGTAGAAGAGCATTGAAGAGTAGCCGTAGAAGAGTTGCTGTGTCAAATTAATTATCGTTTCCAGCCTTGAATGACAAGTCGTGTTGTCAGCAACAATCATCAAATCTGCCACTTGGTTTTTCATATCCCGCCACTGCTGCTTTAATGAAATTACCCAAACATTTGCCAGCTGCGCAGTGAACCAACTTCTCCTTCGTCACATCGCTACAACGCCAGCAACGGAAATTGCTCCAACTAAATGCACGTTAGAGCTTCTTTATGTTGGAAGTTATTACACTGGAACCATGAACTGCCCTCAGTTCGGCGACAAACCAAATTAAAATTTGTTTCGTCGATCTTGTTTTTCTTGTTGGATATAACCGTTCAAAGTTGGAACATATTCGGCCCGTTTTATTTTGTTGACTTCGGAATTCATTGCGATAGGTTAAATTTTTTTGGTGTTAAATAGCCTGCTTACCTTCTTGGTAATTCCCTATGGTTGATACCGACATCAATTGGTGGTAGTTGTGCATAACCTTTTCTTCTAATTTTTTAAGGTTATACTATTCAATCATTCTCAATTCATTATTTTGGCATAATGACTCCTGTTAGAGACATTTTGTCACGCCCAGAACGAACCCAGTAAAAAAATATGGTTAAAGTTGCCCAATCTTCTTCTCTATTGGCACAGCTTACAATCCTTTTACGGTCTTTTGTTTGTTTGTTTGTTTGTTTATTTCAATGCAATCTGTTTTGGGGCCGAGGCTCTCCCAACTCTTTCGCGGTTAATTAACGTCCTACTTTACGCCAATACTAGCCAAATCGAGGACGCGCGAATACAGGTTCGTGTTTCAAATATCCATCTGCACATTGCATTGCTCCAGCCAGCCTGTACTGGCATGGACGATGGTTCGGCCCATGAATTCTGCACTCCAACGGGGGGGTCATAGTTGTGTTCATCGTCATCACCGATCGTAATCAAGTGATGAAAAATCCCTTTTGCAACCCTCCCCCGTTGGGATTCGAACCCAGTACCTCCCGTCCCAAACACCGCAGCTTTAACCACTGCGCCAATTGCTCGGTTTTTACGGTCTAGGTTTGTATTTTTTTTATATATAATTTCTTTCAACGGCATCAATCTCTTCCAGAGATGTCCTGCAAATAGGACAAGCTCCACCGGGAATATTGCTTGTATGATTCGCACATTTTGAGTGAAGTAGATGTAGGCATGGTTGCAGCCGTACTAATAGTTGTATTTTCATTGATAAACGGCAAATAGCGCAATCGTCCTTAAACTCTATTTTTAATCTTATTTTATTTTTTATTTGACGCGATTACGAAGATAACAAAACTTGGTTAATATAACAAAATTATTTTAAACCTACCTAATACATATATATTTTTTGAAAAAAAATTTTTTTTAGACAAAGTGACTTAAAATTGATACGTTCTGATAAACAGGTGATTTATATAAATTACAGTTGACGCTATCTGAACTACAACTGAAAAAGGTGTAGACATAAGGGGTAATAGAAATTAGTTCGTAAAACATAAAGGTATCTCTCCTGAATTCAAAGCGGCATCTGGTGTTGCACAGTGGCTAATTATAAGTCAATTTATAAGTCCTCTACATTAACGATATTTTAGAGTGTATTAAGTCAAGCCACTTACTGTACGCAGCCGATTTGAATACTTTTAGAGCGATCTTTGCAAGCTGACTTAAACGATTTGTATAACAAATCTGTTTTAAATCAGCTCCCACTTAATGTGTTAAAGTGTCTTTCTGTAACATTTACCGGGAAGTCCAATAAAATTGATTATTTTACCAAATTGTTTGTACGTTAGTCTTGATATGCTTGAATCAGTTAAATATTAAGGAATTACTGTCAATTGTAAGTTGCGTTTTGCATGATAACTTGATGTGTCCCAAATCATTCAAAATATTAGGTTCTATTCCAGATTTTGATCCTATTTTATGATGAGTATAGTAACATAATTGAACGGATTCAAAGACTGTTAACAATAAGTTTTGGATTCAAATATGTTTCGTCAACTGATTATTTGAATTACGACGTACGGTGTAAAAAGTTTAACACATTGTATCAATAAAAAACAGACGAATTCTGATTACTGTTCAAGTTAGTAATTTAGTTGATACAGCTATGCTGTCAGCAATTAATTTCTATACATCGACTTATACCATTCGAGGTTACCATAACATGTACCTACCTTGGGTTTCGCCTTTTAGTCATTTGCCTAGATTTAATACATAGTTTGGATCTATTCTGTTCGATAGTTATGCCAGATTTGTAGTTATCCACGAAGGAAATGTGTTATTGTTCTTATGATAAATGATGTTTGAGTTAATTTTTTATCTATCGAATAATCATTGATATTTATAACATTACTTTTAGGTAGATAAATATACCACTGTCCTGATTTTGGTCTGCGCCACTGACCTCAATGCCGTGACCAATGGTATGTAAAATTTTTGGTTGTGCTGACCACCTACAACTAATAAAGATATCAGTTAAAGGTCATCTTTTGTCGATAGTGCTGTTGGATGACTAAGTATAGATATTCAATTGCTCTTCTACACTAACTCTTTCACGCATTTGAATTTTTCTATTGTTATATTAATATGACATTTTTGACACAATTTTTTTTTACAATGTGAGTGCGTTAATAGTAAATTAAAGCATATCAAAAATAATAACAAAACAGCCTGACAATTTGTAAAATCTTCTGCATAATGCATATAACGCATATTCGGATTGACGGCTGAACTTGGCATAATACTTTCAAATTATTGAGGAATTATATCAATTTGCCCATACTTATATGCCTTGAAAATGATTGTTAGAATATTGAGAGATTTTTCAAAGTGCATGAAAAGCGAGAAACATTAATTTTGTTAGTAACACTTACATGTTACTCTAACAAAGAATTATATTATATCTCGGTCCGAATTTTTTACTTTTCACTGAGTTACTTTAACAAAAAGCTCTCCCTCATGAAATTTGATTTATTCAATTCCTTAAATATGTTGGCAATAGGGATATGCAAACTTTTAGGTATCCAATCTTTTGCAGTTACTTTAAAAAAATTGCAGTGTGAACATATCAAAAATTAGAAGACTTATTGAAAAGTAGTTATTTGCTTTTAATTCTTAAAAAGAAGCTAAACTTCAGCACTTTAATATTATCACATGCAAAACCGTGTCATATACCGTGTCGTAATTTTAATTGAAATAATTAGTTGTCTAAACCAAATGTCAAAAATCTAAATTTCAGCTAACTATTTTTTGCTGAAACCAAATGATTATTTGATTATAATTTTCACTGCAATTCATTTGTTTTAAATTGTCCACTTTTTAAATGATGAACTTTTCATTGGATAATGATTTAACGTCTTTCAGTTTTGATTTCAATATTTGGATTTATCAATAATCAATAGTCTTAATCTAAGTTTTGTATATGCATTTTAATTGCAATAAAAAGCTAATTTTAATATTCGACATAGATACGAGATGAAACAATCGCTTAGATATGATGAAAAGATTTTACGTTTTGTAATAAAAAAAAATTTGATTGAATTTAAGCATATCATTAAAAATGTTATGGTGTGACGAAAAACTTAAAGCTCTATTGAACATGGATAATGCACTGTTTCCTGTAAAACTAGTCACAAAAGCTTTATGTCTTTAAAATGCAAACCCCATATTGGCGGATGCAGTTTTGAATTTTGTGTGAAAATTTTTAACAGGAGTATAGATTAGGAGTTAAAACAAGAATTGTAAAAAGCTTTGAAATTGTCAACTAAAATATATGTAGGATGAACATTTCAGATTTCCTTAATTATTAATGAAATTCAATTTTTCCCAACGTTACCAAGAAATAAAATTCGAATGAGAATATGTCCTGAAAGAGAAGGACACTTAAACCTGTATCATAGAATTGCTACTGGATTGCACAAAATATTTAAGACACATCTGACCGGAGTGTCTTCTAGTGTATTTTCTAAAAAACGTAATTGAATTTTTGCTTTCGAATACCACTCACTTCTATTACTCTCCATTTTTAATCAGTGCCATGGAATCTACAATGATTTTATACAGCATATAACTATTTTAAAAGACATTCAACTTTTTTTTAATATGGGTTTTGGTATGCTACGTCTCGTCGGATATTTAATCGTTGTAATTATAATAAACTACAACGATCGTTATAGGCTGGGACAATATATTCACTTCCCCGAAAAGTAGGTAAGCCTCGAAGCACATATAAAACAAACTGCTTCTGAATACTTTCAATTCTATCCGAATGACATTGATGGAATGTAGACCAAATCTGAAAAGCATACTCTAAAATGGATCGAACAAAGGATACATACAAAGATTTTAGAGTGAGCGGGTCACAAAAGTCTTTACAGTTGATATTAATGAAACCTAACATAACATAAGCTTTAGCAACAATGGTGCCTGTGATTTGTAAATGAAAGATCAAAAGAGAATATTATATCTAAGTCAAATGTTAATTCAACCCTTTTAACAGCCATGCTATAAATAAAATGTTATTGCCTTAAAGGTATTCACGGAATTCGCACAAAAGAAAGTACTTTACATTTACCAACATTCAATGACAGTGATTAATCGACCAATTACAGAATTTATTCAAATCACTTTGCAATTTTAACCAGGGCCAAACATGTTTAAATCAATGGCGTAAAAAAGACATTAATCAAATTCAAACTCCTCAATGAGGTCATTAATGAATAAGGCAAAAAATAGTGGACTAATGTGGCTGCCTTGTGGAACACCGATAAGAATTGAATGATCAATTTTATCAAAAGCCTTTGAAGAGTCTTTGAAATGGTTGCTTATTATCTAATATAGTATGTAAATGTCCGCAAAATGAAACTTAATTAGCAACGGTGGGCCTACCCAGAAAAGAACCGTGCTGAGCAGGAGAAATAAAAATCTTCACGTGGAAATATAAAAATGTTTGTACTGACGCTTCGAAAAGTTTTGGAATTGCTGAAAGAATTCCGCGCTAGTTACTGATATTACATCTTTTACCAAATTTAAAAATCGGACGAATAAAAGAAATTTTCTTGGGATAAGGAAAAATTCCCGACCGGATGCTTTTATTAAAAATTAGGGTCAAAGAAGGAGCTAAATTTTTGGCACAGCGCATGATTAGGATAGGTGGAAAACCATCATGACCAGCTTCCTTATTAATACCAAGTTGCAATAAACCATCATAAACTTCTATGCTTCGGTAAAATTAAAAAAATTAAAATCATTTTTAAAATGAGAAACTATAGAGTTGAGATATTTGATGTAGCAGATACTGAAGAAGGTTCATAAATAGAAACAAAATAATCGGCAAAGAGATTGCAGATATTTGAAAACTGACTAGCAGAAAAGTCTTGAAATGACATAGGTTGCTGTTTACATTCCCAAAATTATTCCATTAGTAATGTAAACAGCAACCATTAGAATAGATGTATTGGCAACCTTAATTCGTACAGCAATAACAACAAATATTGGATAGCATGCAATGATTTCATTTTGAATCGAGGTCTAAACAGCAATCAACCCACCTCCTCCCTTAAGGCAAGTATCATTGTTATGTCGATCTTTTCTATAGACCACGTAGCAAAGGGAAAAAATTCGTCAGAGTTAAAATTTCTGGTAAGCCTTGTCTCAGTGTAATAATCACATCATATTCATTATCCAGAACACCATGCAAAAATAATTTAGCTTTACCACGGATACTGAAGGCATTGTGGTAGTAGATAAAAGTGACAGCATTTTGTACGGAACTTGTAGACAGGACTTTCTCAGCTTTGTACAAATTTAAATTTCAGCTGAATTTAATATTACAGCCAGTATCCAAAGTTTTACATTTGAGGCCAATGGATGAAAATTTCGGTTATGGAATGGTTTAATAGTAACACCAGTCGGTCAAGTTTCAGCATTTATAGCCTTTTCACGAAGTTGTTCATTTATACCCAATTTAAAACAAATGCGTATTAGATATCCTGACGAGTTTTAGTTTTAGGGAAGAGTATACCAACTTTTCACAAATTGGTTCCCAAGCATTTATTCGCGAGAGCCAAAATATCGTCTTCAGTAGTAGAACTAAATCTAAATGAAGCCAAAATTTAGGAGCATCCGTTTTAATTTCAAAATTCGGCAAGGAACTGGTACCGAAAATAGTTTTTGTATGTTTATAATAAAACTTAACTAGATTATTAAATGAACCGTTAGCCCTTTCTATGTATTTCTTTTTTAGAACAGAAGGAACTAACAGCTTATTACTGCAAGAAGATATTTCCAAATTTTTTCCAAAATTTGATGGATTAGATTGATCATTTTGCAAACTAATTTTATCAACAATGGGTAATACGGATTGAGCAGATTCAAGCTGAACGGTAGGACCGAGTGCTGAAGACACATCAACCGATCTTAAACCGGCCTCGGATAAACTAGAATTCATAATTGTATTACTCACAGGAGAAACTATTAGATTTTTCATATTAACTTGATCCCCTCGATGTAAATCAGATTCAATTTTATTTTGCATAACTCGTACGTCATTTCCGGCAATCATTAGCCGAGACCCAAGAATAATATTAGATTTTATAGCCAATTTTAAATCAGATCTCATTTTATTAACATCATTTAGAATCGACTAATGTGCGAAACCCCGTTGACTCAGTTGTTCCTATAGATCTAGCATATTTTCATGCAAATCAGGAATGGCTGCATTTGACTCATGCATATCCGAAGTGGTATAAGTAAACCATCTTTTATTATTAAAAATTTCTGGTCTACAACAAGGGTAATTCCAAGAAAAAAAAAATTAATTAATGCCGCTTTTATATTGCCTATTATTTTGACTAATATGCAGTAATTTACCACATTTGACACTGCATAACATGCCTGGAAATTTATTGTCAGTAATATTGCCTAGACAAAAACTGCACGTTTTTACAGACATATAAAATAAAATTTAGTTAAACCTTTTGTCTACAGGTTTTAAAACTTGTTGGTATAATAGCATGTTACTTACTAGGATTGTATAGTCCTTTACAGTTTTCTGGGCATCCTTTTAACATTTTATTATGGTTGCTGTGCCAGATGAAATTTTTTCACTTTTTTCTTAAATGACATGCTTTTTAGATGTACCTCTTATACTACAAAAATGAATGAGATCTTGAGTTTTGCTTTGCTAATATGTTGCTTCATCGCCTAAAAATAGTTAGACGGTTGGCCTACTCCAAATGGCCTTTATTCCTTTGAAGTTGTTAGTTTTGACTTCTAGAAAAAACTGTATGCTTTAACATAGCCCCCATTATAAAGTGATAACCACGTTGCTTGAATAACTGATTATAATCCCCTTTGTTTAAATTATGTCTTGGGAACAATAAATTGAAGAGGAACTGGCTATGATTTATCTTTAATTGTTTGGAAATAATTTAGCAAAAACGTCTACTAGACAATGTTTACGTTGTTGAGTGTGAAATTTTATTTTTAAGACACATCTGAGCAGTCTTCTATGTATTTTCTAGAAAACGTAATGGAATTTTTGCTTTCAAATACCACTCAATTGTATTACTCTCCATTTTCAATCAGTGCCATAGAATCTACAGTGATTTCATACATCATATAATTATTTTGAAAGACAGAACCGAAAACTTGCTCTCTCCTAATAGAAGCGGGTTGAGGAAAAGATTAAATAGTTACGATTGGATCCGCAGATGGCTTTATACCATCATTGATGATCTCGTCGCTAAGGAAGTGAAAGGAAACTACACTCTATTTGCCCTTTGATAACTTTATTGATAAACCATTATCTAACGGGTTTTCAAATTACAGGTTTCATTTTGATATTTAAATAAACGAGTATTTTTTAAGAGAAATCAATGAATGTTTATTTCTTCGTAAAGAGAAAGGTAAGTCATTAACATTTGAAAATGATATTAGCCAAACGGCCACCACAGCTAAGCTTTCACCACCATATCGTTTTCATGCAATTTTCCATGACCAATTCGCACATTTGCGGCTGTATTTTTTCACCATTACATGTCCTCGATAATTTCACGAATTCCATATTTAAGGTCTTGAATCGATTGTGGAGCATTGGTATAGATCTTATATTTCACGTGGCTCCAAAGAAAACAGTCAAGGTGTTAAATCACAAGATTTCGGTGGCCAATTGTGATGACCTCTTTGAGAAATAACACAGTCAGGAAACTTTTCTTGCAAAATTGCGATTGTTTCATTGATTGTGTTGCATGTAGCGCCGTCTTAAATGCGACAATTTTGCTTATTAACGTAGCTTCCAAAGTGAAAATGGGCCTCATCACTGAAGATGATTTTTCGTTAAAAATCCGAATCATTTTGATGCAGATACGACGTTTAGGGTGAT
Organism: Tipula confusa; assembly: GCA_963556175.1. Classification (NCBI taxonomy): domain Eukaryota; kingdom Metazoa; phylum Arthropoda; class Insecta; order Diptera; family Tipulidae; genus Tipula; species Tipula confusa. The sequence goes on along the minus strand of OY744476.1, from coordinate 189,204,972 downwards.
CGACCGGATTGAGTTCCTGTGTTAACTGAACTTTAAAAGCCTTAAGACCTAAGTTTTTATGCAAAATACGGAGTAATATCGTTCGTGGAATGTCTATTTTCAAAAATCGACGAGGAATCGACAAACCTGGGTTTTCTTCAACACTACGGGCTACAGCAGCAATATTCTCAGTTGTTCTAGAACGACGCATATGGTTCGATTCTTCACATCACTAACATGTCTCAACAGCTCAAATTTTTCCAACAGTGTTACTATTGCCGGCGAGAAGGTGCTTCACAACGACCAAAAAGTGATTTAGTTGCGAACTGTAAATTGCGAACTGTAACTGTAAAATTTTCACCATTTTTGTAGTGGGTCTTAACAATTTCCATGCGTTGTTGAAGCTTATATCGTACTATTTTTAGTAATGGCGTAGTTTTTACTTGTCAAATGTTAAAAGATGACAGCTTAAAAATTGACAGCTGTCCAAATAGCAAGCTATTCAAAATGAAACTTCTTATTGGGTAACCCTATATATCACGCTCGTGGTACAGTCAAAGTTTAACAGTCAAATAGATAGCAATTTCCATTTGATTTATGGCAGTCTCATTATTAAGTTTTCCTAGCTTAGGTTTCGGGAATTGGAGATTTCATGACAGTTTTCTTGGAAATATTACAAATATTATTCAAATAAAATAAAACAAGTCAGTATTGGTGTTTCATAAAACACTTTACTGTTATTTGAAACCCTCGGATGTTGTTTATGACCAATATGGGAATTAACTCAATTGTTTGGGTATTGCTTCAAACTTAAAATTGTCTAGTTTTTGGTTACGTGTAAAAACGTGTCTGCAAGAAGGCTTGTATATATACATTTCAAAAATGTAATAACATTTTAAATTGTTTGCCGTAGCAAACGGTTTCGGTAAATTGACTAGTTTCCTTGTTGCGATGGGCTATGCGGATACTAAGTTTAATTTTAATTATAAATTAAAGTAAAAAATTAAAAAATAGTAATTTAAATTTTTATAAATTATTAATAAAATTTCTTTGTTCTCTCTTTCTAGTGAAAAGGCCGATTTAAAATCGCGGTCGGACAGTTTAGGTGGCCCACAATTAGATTCAATTTATACAACACCGGCTGGTTTCCATCACCATCATCATCCGGGAGCAGGATCACCTGAAGCAATGAAGGTACGCATGGCCGCAATGATATTACAGCCCCCTACAAGGGTCTAGCAGGCACTAAATGAAGAGACACATAGTAATAAAGAAACTAATAATGTGTCTCCTCAGTCTATAATATTAAATAATCATATCGATAATGATAATAATAGTCGTAATAACAATGATAATGGTCATAATAGTAATTTAACTCATAATCAAAATCATATCGATTCGAACAACAGTCGTAATGATAACAATGGTAATATAAATAAAAATTTATCATCATCATCATTACTATTATCATTATCGGTGAATACACCAAGCTCTAACAATAACAATAATGGTAAACCAAATAATAATATCGATAATGATAGTAATAATACTGATGATCATAAACACAAAAATTTACGACAAATTTTTGAAAAATACCAAATTTTCAAAAAACCAATTTTGGGTAATTCAATTTCATTACCATTAATCAACAATGGTAATAGTAATTGTAGTATTAGTAATTTTCAACGTTCTAAATCGATACAAGACCTAAAATTTAATTATATAAATAGTAGTTTTAGCGATAGTAGCAGTAATTGTAGTAATAGTAATTGTGACAAAGATAATAATAATTTTAATAATTTAACTTCAGCCGCTAATCAAAATAGTAACAAAAATAGTGGTAACAAGTTAAATATTACGAAGAAAAATACAAATCCATTTTTGGATTATGACGAAGATTTGAATTTAGATGTGGACAAGAATATAACATATCATCACCAGCAACAAAATGCGCACGCTACAGCTGAAATTGATTTGAACGACTCGTTGTGCACAATCACATTGAATATAACAAATAATGATGTAGACGAAAATGATGATGACGATGATGAGGATGACGACGACGATGATGATGATGATGATGTAAACGAAAACAATCATTTAAATCATACATCGCGTTTACATACGACATACAACGAACATCATGATGCCGATAACGATGACGATGATGATGACGAGGATGATTATGAAAATGATGAACTTAATTGCAGATCGGAAATTTTAGGCCTAACCACCAATCTATGTCGATACGACGATGGTGATAGTGAAAGTAAATCGTGTAGTAATTTAACAATAAATAATTTAGATAAATCGATTAAAAAATCGAGACACCGACGAAAAGATAAAGAATGGGATCCTGGCATTCGAGCTAATCAAGACGAAAATCTTAAAAATGATTACTATTATTATAATTATAACAGTAGCTTAAATAATCAAATACCAAAATGTCCATTTAAACGTAAGGATTATAAACGTCCGGATGATTTTGATTGTGACCCAAATTCGATAAATCAAAATGGGCCGACACCATCCACATCATTGTCACTATTAAAATTTAGTAAAATATTTTCAAAACCAAATCATAGCGGGTACATTAACGAAACTAGTTCGTTGAAAAATAAAAACTTACAATTGCATAAGCTTAGCATAAGCTATCCAAATAAGACGTACAACAGTATTGACCGAAATACAAGTAGTTATTTGGATAAAGTGTCGGCTAAAACGAAAAATCGACTGTGGAAATTAGGTAAAAAATGTGGAATACTCAATAATCATAATAATAGTATTAATAGTAGTCATAGTCGTAGTAACAATAAAATAAGAAATGTTGATCATAATCATGTTGATTGTGACGAAATAATAAATTATAAAATTAACGATGAACTGCTGATCGAACATTCGAGTATGCCACCACCATTAATTCCGTTAAAAACGGTGCCTGTACCCGAAAAAACATTTTACAAAAGCTACAAGTCGGAAATCGATTTGACCCGTAATCTTAACTATTTGGATGCATTTTTAAATGAAAATTTTGATAAGTTAAACGATACGAATGGTTCACATTCGATTGGTAATCTTAAATGTAATAAAACTCTTTCGACATCAACGTCAATATCGAATGCAAAATCGCGTCGCAATAGTAGCGGCCATAAACGAATTAAATCATGTTCGAAAAGTATTGAAATTTCACCACAGGTAAACAAAAAATATTACTACTGTCATCCGCAGAATATAAGTAGTAGCGATTCATTTTCAACGAATAATTCGACTCGGATTACAAACGGGGCGGGAATATCGCCCAAAATTCCTAAAGAAAATCTACTTTTTTCAAATCAAAATAGTGACAAAAGTAAAAGTAATAACACAACATCGAGTTCAATGAGTAGTAGTGATTATGCTTCAGTATACAGTGGACCATCAGCAACAACGACCAATGTCGATTATTCATCACCAAAATCGAATGCAAAACTAAAAAAACATAAACCTCAAAAATACTACGAAGATAACCTTGAAAAAGACTATTACAGTAGCGATTTTCCCGATAACATCATTCCATATCAATATAACTATAATACACCAAATACATCGATATCATCATCGACCACCTCGTCATCATGTCGTCATCCTTATGATAAAAAATTATCGCGCATAACACAAAAAGTGGCGGCCAATGACGAATATCTAGCCTACCACAAAAACTATAATAAAACTAAAAAACAACCACCTCTAGCATATCATCAAGAAGATTATCTAATGCATTATCATAATACTAAAGCGGCGGCAACATTAAAACCTTATAGCGGGGCAATCGAACCAAATTTCATAGTAAATCCACACGTAGATAGTGCCACAAACGAAATAGCCGAAGATGATGATTTTACAAAAATTGTAGTACCACCAAAAAAGAAGAACATATATCATACGCTACAACAAAATCATCATCCACATCGTTATCAACAACAACCGCCCAGTCATCATTATCTAAATAATGGATACAGTGATTATGATGTTACATCATCTGGGATGACACCATCCGCTAGCATATCCTCATCAAATACAAATACAACAACTGCCGCCGCAAATAAAACCTATCATCACAATAGTAGTAGTAATAATAGTCAAACATATAGTGCCTATGGGCCACATCGTGTTATTGTGTCCAAATCAAAAAAAGACAAGGGTGAAGAAGTTGTGCTCGAGTACGAATGTTGAAAATATTTAACAACAAAAACAAATACATTTTTAAAAAATTTTAACTAATTATATATGTGTAAGTAATTTGTAAATATATAGTAATTTTTAAATGTCAGTTAACGATTTTTAAAAATTAACAAATTATGTAAATATTAAGTTTAATACCAAAAAAAAAACAAACGAAAAAATGTTTTAAAAGTTGAATATTTATGTGAATTTAATATTTTGTAATTTATCAGGGCTGTGCACCTCATTTTGTCTAAATTTGAAAATCTGTTCAATTAAGCCTGTCGTAAGACTGTGTCCGAAACCCATGATAAATATTTGTGAATACAAATGTTTGACATTCATTTGACAAAACTAAAGATACGCATATTGTTTCGGTCAGTTGATAATTTTTGACAAATACCAAAACTTTCTATAATAAAAGTCAAACGTATCGCGTAGCACACTCGGATTTATACAATGAAACATATAAAATTCACTACTTGGTTTTGTCATAGTATTCAAAAATTTGTCCATATAAGACATTTTTGTTGCTATGACAATTTCAATAAACAATGCACACAATTAAATGTAATTTTTCTTCATTGTTTTTATACCTCATTCATTTGAGACGGGGAAATATTTCAATCAATTATTATACTTTTCGGACAGCGTAGTAAAAAAATACGGAATGTAGGGGAATATTTTTCAAATAAATGTCAAAAATTTGATTCACAAATATTTATCGTGGGTTTCGGACACAGTCTTAGTAACAATTAGCATTTTAAAATCATGTTAAGCCTATCAGGGTAAAAGCTACAGCTGTTGACACTTTACTTTGGTTGTCACTACTGATGCGAATTATGCACTAGGGCTTAGGAATTAAACGATTTTTTGCATAAAATACTATTTTTTTTTTAAATTTACTTAACAAGGACTAATTAATGAACATAAATCGGAAAAATTTAATTTTTTTTAAAGATTCCTATATTTGATATAAGCCATTATATCACATTGACATTGACACATTATTATATTTATTGACATATCATCTGATACAGCGATTAACAGTTCTTAGTTCAGGTTAAAATTCAAAACTTAAGTGCAAAACACAACTTAGGTAAAGGAGCCGAGTACTCCTCGTATTACATATTATAGTTAACACTAAAAACACTAGCAACAGTGGCAATTTTAGAATATTTATGCATTTTTAATGATATCCTCTCGTACTTGCTCACTTCGTTCTTGCATTTAATTTCAACATTTTCCAATGTTTGAGATTTGGGGTATGTACAACTGTAGCATAGTTTTGCCTTTCGCAAGTCACTATGAAATTTTAAATGAAAAGTAGTGACTGGAACTTTAAATATTAAGGGACCTCAGCAGCTTCATATGTTAAACCATATTTTAAAATTATCGTCAAACTGATCTAATATTTTTAGGTTTTTCAAAATATCCTCAAAAAATTTAATTTTTGTGTTTCTGGCCATCTCGGAAAATCGTGAAAAATTTAAAGAATCCTCTGGGGATAGTGTGTTATGAATGTTTTTATTTGAAGAGATACTAAGGGTTGTTTTCCAAAGCCTTTGAAAAAATCAATTGCCGAGAAGTTCCAAGGAGAAAGAAGTTCCAAGGAAGCAAAATTTTCTCTTTTCAAAGAGGCGCATGGATTTTCTTTCCACCATGCTTGCACTAATTATACAGAGTTGTAAAATAAGATTGCATATTTTTAGCATGTATAGGAAGACCTTCTTTGGCAACACTTAATTTATCCCTCAAGGTTAAATAAGGCGTCTGAAAGGCATTTATGGTAAAATTTACAAATCCAACTTAGTATACAGGAATTTCCGTCCGGATATTTTTTCTGCATATGCTGTGGATAATTTTTTTAAACATCGATTCTTTATCGTAAATAAACACTATTCGCAAGGTCATCGTCTTTTTTCATTTCCTCTTAGATCAATAATAACTTACTTGTAAAAAGAAGCATAGATGCTATTTGTTTTTGATATTTAAATTTTTTTCATTGAAGATAGAGAAGATCTACTTTGGTAATGTCTTTATTAGAAACAATGATGATTATGCTAAACTAAGTCGTAGATTAGCAGATCTTCAATAATTTCGATGGTTTTAATTTATCGAGAAGTGCTATCATTTTGAACGTTTTAGTTTGGACGTCTAATTGATCGTAAATCTTGGCTCATTATTTGTGCTCCGCACATCTGGAAAATTCACTTGAAGATTTATCTTTCCAATGAATTTATTCGTATATCCTGTCTTTTGTACAAAATTTGTTGAATTTGGCAACACTGGCTTGAATTTGTTTTTGGATTCCAATTTATCACAACCAGCAATAAGGATTTTTGACAAATTTTAAAATAGGATATGACTCGATTAATTTTGTTTGGCAAATTGGTTGAAAATATTTTTTCCGAACATAACTGACATTTTAGAGATTTCAATTTGGTATGATAATGAATTCCATCTGCAAACACCGTTTAAGAGCTGTTGCTAAATGTTGATTACGATGGTTTGGCGATAACGTGAGCTTTTCTATTATATAAGTTGGTTCGTTGAACTTCAAAAATTCAAAGATATTAAATCGAATGCGAGGTCCATAAATTTATTCAAGTTAACATTCTAATATTTAATTGGTATAATAGATAATATTTAATTGGTATAATAGATATGGTCACATTTCTGTAATCAAAAAATTAACCATGCATTCTTGTTAGCTACCCAGCCAAAGGAAAATGAGGCAATATTTACGCCTTTCATTGACTGGGATTTAGCTTTTTACATGTTAATGTTTTAACATCCGATTTTCTGAAGCATTGGAGCATAAAAAAATGTTGCATGTATATATATATATATATATATATATATATATATATATATATATATATATATATATATATATATATATATATATATATATATATATATATATATATATATATATATATATATATATAAAATGTGTAATTAGCTAGACTAGCGAATAGTCATCTACTCGAGGTAGAGGACATAGTTCTCCATTTTGACCTACTTATTAATGGTAAGCTTAAAGTCTACACAGACCCGTATGTCACCGTTGATTTTCAGGACTTAAACAATTGGACTGGGCCAGCTAATAAATTTTCCAGGTTCTAAAATATCTAATTAACACAAGCGAGCTAGCTGAGTGTATAACTTAGGCCTCAGTTGACATGCCACGGTATATCCCTTATGAAATATAGGTTTTGCACCGTCTTCCATTAATATAACCACCTTAAAACCCTCTATCATTTAAGTAGTAAAACTATTTTCCAAAACGTTTGGAAAAGCAATTTTAATTTTTTCAAAAATTCCGTTTGCATTTAAATTATCCACACAGTTAGTTATCGCTGATTCCAAAAAAATTGCCTTCCATTCAGGCAGAATGACATTTAGCCAGAATCTTCCCAACAATGGTTTAAATTCACGAGCGGAATCTATAACAATTAAATCCAACCTGCATGCTTTCGCTCGAAACATGACATCCACTGTTATTTTTCCCACGACTTAACCTTAAATAACTAAAATTATCTCTAAACTCAAGTAAACTGATGTTAGACGAGCATGCTCTGGTATCCACTTCCATTGTGATTTCTTGATTGTTGATTAATATTAGACACTCGGCAGGTTGATTAATCTGGTTAATACTATTGACGTTCTTGACCTTGCCTCCCCGTTATCTATTCTGACAAGTCTTTGATGTGATTGCTTCTTCCACAGCAATTGCCACAACTGATTGTAATTCTTTGATTTTGATGATTGCTATCTCGGTTAAGGCGATTCGTTGGACTTGGACTTTTATTATGTCGATACCGTGATCTTCGACTTCTGAAACTATTACTTCTGGTCTGTCTTGATGGCGTGCTTTTGTTTGATCGGATTTGACTTATGAACTGACAAATTTTAGATTAAACCTAATCGTCAGTTGCATTTGCTTAAATTTATACTCCTCATCAGAACAAAATTCAAATTCCATATCATTTTTGCAAAGTCTTAGCCCATTGAAAAAGTTCCTGAGCATCAGTTATTATACCATCGTATTCATTCGTGAGACTAGCTTTGGATGCCAGTTTTTTTAAAGTACCTTTTAATCCATCACATGGTTTCTTTCTATGGGCAGTTGCATGGAAATGCCATTCACAAATGACTCTGAAATCATCTTTGTGCTTCATTATATTCACAAATTTTTTTCTATTTTTATATTGTGGTACTGCACCGTCAGTAACGTAAAAAATTTTAGACAATTTTGGAATTTTAGTTTTCCGGAACTTGATCAATTTCTCGATGAATAAATAAACGGCTGCCGTGTCATGGTGAAACATTTGTTTTCTACATTTGTGTAAATTACAAATGGATGAATAGTCGCTTCTTTATTATTCCAATTAATCCCTTGTGCTGCATTTTGCATTATAAATGAATAATTTTCTGCAAAGTCACACGAAACAAATACTTTTGTAGACTTCAGTGTCAACTTGCTTCCCTGCTGAACACAATATTTAGGACGAATCAGTGAAAATTTGGAAAATCCTATTTTTTGGACTCCTTATTCATAACATTCTTTTAATGAACTCATCATTAAGCGTTTTTGCACTTTGACCTTTTCAACCGTTATGCAATCGTTTTTGCCTGGCATTATCCGACTAACATCATCATCATTATAGTAAACTATTACTGATTGCTTAAATTCATTACTTATCTGTTTTCTAATTTTCGGTGCTGGGCGACTCATTGAACGAAATTAGATTTAATCAGGAACAAAAAGTTAAATCACATTTCAATCGTGCAAAAAAAGGTTTACACTTTGCACCTTAACTATATAGTTTCAGTATTTAACAATTAGTTAGACATACATGCTGGACAAATTAATTCATTAGTAATATTGGTCCCAGCACAATCCATATGGTATCTTTGAAATTTGCATAAACTGTAAGAAATTCCGAGTTTCCTACTAGTAATGTGTCCAGCACATTTGAAGCACATGCCACATGTAACGTTCACATCGTACTCGTCTAAAAACAGTTTTTGAGCGGGACATTCATTAGTGACATTATTAGCCTCATTAATAGTTGGTTGATCTTCCGTTGGTTGATCAGTTTTTGTAATATTTTGAAATACTTCCCTTAATTTTGCAGATGAATTCTTCGATATCACACTTTACTTTAATGGTTTAGGCTTTTTACGTAACTTATTATCCATCTTCTCCATTTTTCGTTTTTGCCTAATTAACACTTCTTGATCCATTTTTTCTTTTTTAATTTTTCTCTCCCGATTTTCCTTCTCGGTTTATAATTTTATTCTTTTTTATTAATTTTATTTGCTTCCTCTTTCTGGTAAGGTGTTGATGAAATAATATAGCTGCGATGTTCTGAGTTTTTAATTCTCTTGCGCACAGGCGTTTCAGGGACCGCGAGAAAGCTTTGAATTTGATCATTTGTAACATCTACATGCAGCACTGGTTTACTGGAGAAATTGAAATATCCCGGGACCTTTGAACTGTACTAATTTTGGAAAAAAATGTCGTTATTTGAAAACGTAGGGCAAACACTAGTATATTGTACAATTATTTTTTCCTCATCAATGAATTCACATTTGTGAGCTTACTTATTAGTTCGAGTTCAAAATCGTTAGTTTTCCCATTTTCGCCATCTTCAATGGCAACATCGTCAAAAAGAAATTTGTTATCCATTTGCTATCATTGAAGATAAATATAAATTTAGGAAATTATAAATATTTTAATATTTTTGTTTTACGTGTATCGGTTGGGTTCGCGTTCGAAAGGAACATCCGATAAATTCGTAATAGTAATAAAAAATCTTCTGAAGGACTCTCCGGGAGATTTTCGAACTGTTTTAGTTTGTAATATTTTTACAATATTTTTGAAATTTTTAAAATTAATTGAACTTTCAACATTGTTCGTAATTATACCTATATTATCTCCATTAAAGTTATGTTCAATATTTGAAGAATTTTTTTCCCAACACTTTGAATATTCGATCCCATCCGGGTTGAATGGAAATAAACCACATGGGTGAAAACCAATTCACAATTGAGCATTTTTTGATGTATTTGTCGATCACTGTTTTTAAAATTGGCGCAAAGCAAGTTTTTGTTAGCTTTTGATCGATACTTTTTTTCCTCGAATTTAGTACTGCTCTTTGCCAACCTGTTTTAAGTGGCTTAAAAACCGATTTGAAAGTCAAAAGACTGCAATTTGAGACTCCAGTGAGCAAGTCTTCCATTTAGATCGGTCTGAGCCATTAACCATTTAAGGCTGGAATAGTCGGTTATAATAGTAAAATGAAAACCTTCAATATAGGGATAGAACTTCTTGATGATTTGTATTGCTGCGAGACATTCAAGTTCAGTTGTGGTGTAATTGGACTGTGCTGAATTTAGTTTTTTTGACATAAATGCAATCGGTCTTTCGTTGCCTTCTGAATCTTTTTCAAACAGTACACTTCCTACTCCTGTTTTGGATGCATCACATCTAATCCAGAATGGTTTTAAAAAGTCAAGATTTATTAACAAAGGAGCTGTAGTCAGCAGGTATTTAAGCTTCTCCAGAGATTGTTGGGCTTCTATAGTCCAAAAGAATTTTTGATGTTTTCTTAGAAAATTTGTGATAGGTGTGGTTACCTGAGCATAATTTGGAATGAAACGTTGGTACCAGCCTGTCATTCCAAGAAGTCGACGGGTTTGATTTACGCTAGTAGGTGATGGGAAATTTTGTATGGCTTCGACCTTTTCTGGATCAGAAAATCCACCTTCTCCGACTATATACCCAAATACTTGATTTGTTTCATAAATAAATGGCTTTTTGACACATTTATGGTTAGGTCAGCATCTGACAGACGTTTAGCGACTATTTCTAATAGTTTAAAATGTTCTTCAATCGTATCAGTCGTTACCAATAGATCGTCAAGATACACAAATATTTGATGGTGACAGATATGCGGTATTACTTTATCCATTAAACGACACAATGTTTGAGGCGAATTACATAGTCCAAATGTCATAACTCGGAAGGGGTATAATGGACGACCAGGAACGCAGTTTAATCTCTAGAGGCCAGAGCGAGTGGTATCTGCCAGAAAACTTCTTTCAAGTCAATGCTGGAGATATATTTTGTACAATTCAATCTACCTAGTAAACCATTTATCAAGGGAAGCGGATACGGATCTTTTTTCGTCACAGCATTAACCTTGCAAGAATCAAGACACAATCTAACTTAGTTAGGTTTTCGAATTAGCACAACTCGAATTAGCATGGAAATGACCATGAACTCGAGCTCTCTTCTATTACCCCTAAAGATAACATTCGATCGAGTTCTTTGTACATCAGTTCCTGAACCGCTGGTGATACAGCATAGTGTCGCTGCTTAATGGGCTATCACCGACATCTATTTGGTGTTCGAGGATATGGGTACGGCCTAGTTCGTTTTTTTCAAATGTTGGAAATAGTTTCCAGATTCTATTAAATTCTATCGATTGCACAGGACTTAAACTGTGTTTATTATCATCAGGAACTACAGCAGAAGTATATTCCAAAGTTTCTACGATTTGAGGCTTAATTTGAAAAGTGTTCCAAAAATCTATTCCCAGGTATACTGATCCTTTCAGAGAAGGTACTAAGTAAAATCGAACAAGATTGGTCTGATTAAGGTATTTTACTAATAAGACTACGAATTAACTATAATTTTATTTTTTGATCCGTCCGCAGTCAATACATCAGCCAAAATTGATTTGTATTTTACGTTGATTCTTTTAATAAAATCTGTTGCCCCGTGTCCAAGAATACTAAGTGAGGCTCCACTATCCAATAAACCACGAATCTGAATTCCATTAACTTCTATAAGTACGTAGGGTCTAATGTCCTTTTCACTTCAGATACAGGTTTCTAAGCAAATTTACGACGGGTTTTCCAATAATTAATGGTTCTATGGACTAGTTATAACTACTTATTTGTTAAACACGTGACATTTATTGAATCTCTGCGTAAATCAGTTATCTATTTTACAGTGTTTGCTGGTTGCAAAATTCTATTCGAATTGGGGTATAAGCAAATTAGAATAATTTTTAATTTCTCGCATAACTTAGACAACTGATATGTCATATGTGTTCTGTGGCCATCAACATACAAAATAATTGGGAGCTCAACATTTTGGGACACAACGCTGGTATAAAATATGTCTTCAATATATTGGTAAAATACTTCACTGGGCATCCGCCCAGAATTTCAGCCATTTAATACCATCTGGAGTTGAGCTGATTATACGTCTGCTGGTACGCGTTTATAAAGAATACACGATTAGTGGAGGTACTACAAAACCAGATGCGGAAAAACTGAACATGACCATCAAGTTTTCCTTGGCTTGGCCACGATCGATTTCATACACGTTTTTTGAGCCTGTACAATAGGTAACATATTATTTAATTTTATTTGTTGTCAATTAAATTAAACAAATGTTACCTTTAGGAGCAATTACTTTTCCAGTTTTAGGACACATTAAAAAATTAGTTTTATCTCCATTGAATATCCTTGACGGATCTTCAAAAATATTTGAACTGGCATCGGTTATCGGTTCTGGTGTCCGCACTTTCGAACTGGCATTGGTTATCGGTTCTGGTGTCAGCAATATAAGATTTGGATGCCTTTTAAGGAAACTCTCGTACCATGAATTTCCCGGAAATTGTTCTTAAATGGGTTATCCCTGGGTGACGCGTCTTTTAACAGCGTTCTGGACATCCTGCTTTCGACGTGAGAATCCTTTTGCGTGATTCGCGCTAAGCCAATCGACAATATCTCTTTCTTCGTCAGTAGTTAGCACTGGAGATGGACCAAACGCACTTTTTTTGCCCTGTTATGAATTCTATTTTGAATTGTAGATCTCGGAATATTATATTTGCAAGAAGCGGTATGAATCGATTACCCATCATTTATTTCGGTCAGTGCAGTCTCTTTGGGCATTTTTATCTTAGAAAATAAATTATGCTTCCTGCGTAAATTATAATAACATTTTTTACGATATAAACAAAAAATTTAACAATTTAAAAAATGTTTAAGTTTTTATTAGGGCTTATAAATAGAAAATATAACTTAACCGGCAACACCATTTATAAGCCCCTACGACCCATTACTGATTAAATTGAATATATTCACCCAGTTATACGCCCCTTTATTATTTAATCTAAGCACTATATTCTGATATTTAACCTTTAAAATTCACTTGATTTTTGTTTTTATTATTAGGAAAACAAATGTTCCAACATTGAAAATTATTAATAATTATTATAAATTTAAAATAAACAATCAATTTCTTAAGAAAATCTCTAATACTCACCGAATTTTTGAATGACTCGAACACACGTCTAATCACATTTGAATTTATAACGCAACTGAAAAACAAATCTATAAACTAGATTACATATCATCGATTTAATATTAGGTCATTTTAAATTCAAATAAACAAAATATTAAATTCACAGAAACAATTTAATTTTAAAAAATTACGACAATAATTAATAAAAAATAATTTTTTTTTTTTTTAACAAACAAAACAAAAATTATGTTAATAAAATAAAAATTTTATTTAATTTGTTTAGATTTTTATCGAAATGTGTAAGAGAATTTGTTTTTAAATTGAGCTTCCATTAAATAAAATTATATATATATTAAAAATCAATAAATTATATAAAAATGTAAAAAAGTATATCAACTTAATTTTTTTTTTATATATAATTAAAAATTATTTAAAAACAAAATGTTTATATTTATGTTTAATAATATATTATTATTGTTATTATTACGGCTTAAAGTAAAAAAAACTTAATATAGTTTAATGAAAAAATAATTTATAAATATTGAATGCTAAATATTAAATTTTATATTTAAATATATAAATATGTATATATATATATATATATATATATATATATATATATATATATATATATATATATATATATATATATATATATATATATATATATATATATATATATATATATAATTATGACCATTTGATTTCTGTTAAAATAGTAAAAAAATATATATATATTTACGATAAATAATTACAAAATATTTATTTTTTATAGAAACTTTTTTAATATAAAAAATATTTATTTTATATTTTATTTAAAAATAACAAAATGTTTTTATTTTATTTATTTGTTTTGTTTTATGATTTGTTTGTATTTTCATTATTATATTATTTCACTGAAAATGGTTTTATTTTGTTTTTTCTTTTTTTCGTGTGTTTTTGTTTTTTGTTTTATTATTAATGGGATTTTTTTTTTAGTTTATAATTAAACTATAAAAATGTTTGTTCATGGATTTATTACTAAAATAATAATTTAATAATAAATTAATAAATAGTAAAGTAACATTTTTATGGGTGGTGGAAAATGTAGGTGATGGAATCAAATTATTCAATTTATTGCTATTTTCTTCCGGTTTTTTTTTTTCGATCATTAATAGAGAATGTGGTTCCAAAGGTAATTTAGTCTAAATGGCTTGACTTTGTAAAAACTGTTTTTTGATGTTTTTGTGCTGCAGAATATAAAGAAGCAATATGATTCGAATATGATCACCATTACCGCCACCATTAAAATACATCAACCAAAGATAACATTTATTTCAGATGATTGTAAATATTATCCGTAAGCAAACATTTAAAAACTACTAATTATTAATTAACATATGATTTTGGTTAATGCTATAATTTAATTGTTTGTTTTAGTTTTATTTTACCCATACTCCATATTTACATTAATTTATAGATTTTCTTAATTCATCGCAATAATGAAAAAATTCTTAAAAATAATTAATTTATTCCTTATTCTAGGATAGATAATTAATGAAATATATATATATATATATATATATATATATATATATATATATATATATATATATATATTTATATATATATATATATATATATATATATATATATATATATATATATATATATATATATATATATATATATATATATATAATTTATTTTATGTTTTAATATTTTCCAACTACTAAAAATGATTATTATGAATAAATTAAGTTTTTGTATTTATTTATATTATTTTACGTTTTTTTTGTTTTGTTTCGAAAATGCAATTTCCTGCACGAGTGTTATTTACCATTTTTTATTTCTTTTGGTTTTGTTGTTAATTATTTATTATTACTGTTTTTTTTTAATTTAAAAACCTAACAAAAATCATAACTTTATTTATATTATTTCCAGTGTTTTATAATTTTTTTTTTGTTCTTGTTGTTGTTCACCAAACTTTATTTTAAGTTTCGTTTTATTTTTTTATTTTTTTATTTTTTTTTGTTTTTCTCAAAACAACAAAATTTTCCATTCTGTTTTTATAATCCTTTTATTGTGTTGTGTGGGGAAAAAATTGCTCTATTGTTTTTTTGTTATAATTTTTATTTTTTTGTTTTATTTTTAATTTTTAACATTCCATGTTTATTTTGTTTTTGTTTCATTTTGAGCGTATAAGAAAAATTTATACAGTCGAAGATCAAAATACGAAACAGTGTTGTAAATTTTGCGTTATATTGTGAGACTTAAATCGAGATTTGAATATGTTCTAATGTGGTGTAGTTTAAAATAAACTAAAAATCTATTTTTTTGTGTTACACTGTTTTTTGACCTAAAGATGAGGAGACAAACTATTTTAAAACAAAAGTTTTTTTTTTTTTAGTTTTGTTTCTTTACTTTTTAATTTTTATTCAACGTAAATTGTGAACACATTAAAAATATTTTTAATGAGCTTAATTTTATTTTTTGAAAGTTTTGACAAAACTTAATAATGTTGATACACTAAAAAATAGGTTAAGCACCAATTTAGGTTTAAATTTTGTATTTAAAATGTGAAAGAAATATTCTTGACACTAATCCTTAACAAAATCAAGAGGTGGTGAAATTTACAATTGGTCATGGTTACAATACAATATTTTGAAATTGTAGAAGCTTGAGGGAAAATTAAAATGGTTATATATATATATATATATATATATATATATATATATATATATATATATATATATATATATATATATATATATATATATATATATATATATAACCGCTTATACAAATAATATAACGAGTTCTATTGGCTATAACTTGGTCTTTCCTGGGACCTGTTTGTCCGTTCCTAAGACTACCACATTTATTACAGGCCACACGCTTAATTGATTTGTAACTTCGAATCTGAAATTAAGCCAATTTCCTAATGTTTCGGCATTGTAACAAGCCGTTATAATATTCGTTGAACAAAATGGATCATTTTCATTCACCTTTAAAGGGGTTGTAATAGCAAAATATTGAATAAACTTCTGTGAATTTAATGGATCTCTGGCTAGTCCACCTGTACCATCAAAATACGCAATAAGTTCTGTGCCTTTTGCTTTGCAGTCGTTATTTAAAAATGTTAAAATTTTTATTTGCATCTTACTAAATGTTGCATAATAAAACGATAACACAGACAATCGCTGAATTTTTCATTCACTTGAACATGTTTCTGATATTAAATTTAACGAATCGTTAGGATCGTTATTTGAATTTAAGTCAATGACTAAACTGTTGTTGTTTTGAACTTTTTCAAAATCTCAACACTTTCCGATATTACAAGGTCCTCATAAATTTGCGCCGCAGTTTTTTCAGAGCACACAACTTCCATTACATCTCGATCTAAGCCTCTGGTTTGTCTAGGAACAAGTGCTTGATGATTCGAGGAACCTGGAGTAGCATAAATTGTAAAATTGTCATGAGTAACATTAGTATTTGATAATTTAAATTTTTTAAACAATCAGGGTGACCACAGTATGTCCGAATATTCATAGTATTGATTAACTATTCTTTTCTTTGTGCGATCAAAAAAAAGTTGGTCAGTTGATTTAATATTCACTTGGCAACCACTTTTTCAGTTATTTCTAAAAGACAATCCCAGAATGAACCAATATAAAACCAATAGAGCTCCTTATCATGTCGATATGTCAAAAATTCAGTCATACTGTAATCTTGACCAGAAATATTGTTTTTTCTGTTTTATTTATAGTGCAACATAAAAATTGGACATATTTATTTATGTAGCAGAAATCCTAGTACAACATGCAAATTCGATACATTATTTATTTACATACGATACATTTATTTGTATTTAGAAAAAATAGTCAGGGATGAATTTTTTATGCGCGTACTGTCAGAGGTAATTTTAAATTCTCCAAGGCGGTTATATATCATAAAACATATTTATATTTTTGCCATCATCTTCACTATACATTCTGGCAATACAAAATTTCAACATCCTTTTATTGCTTTCTTAGACACTTCAAATCACTTCCCTCTTATATTCATATAGGTAGCCGATGTAAATATGTTGTAACTATTCCCAAAACCCCTAGGACATGTTAGAACTCAAAACTTGGGATACAAACACATCGATAATTTTTCTCATTTTCGAGTAAAATTAGTGCCTTTAAACTTTTATTTTTGTTAGGGCAATAGGTATCGTATTATTCCCAAAACTTCACATTTTAAAGCCTAATCACAGGCATAAAAAGTAAAGGGTTTTGCTTGCATAAAGAGTAAAGTGTTTATATTTAAAATCTTCTTTAGCGTTAAGTATAAAATCTCCTTCCATCCTTGTATGTTTTTAACTTTGGAGCTGTTTTTTCTTTGAAAAAATTGAGCTACCTCACGTATCTCTCGATGTTTTGCTGCAGTTTATTGTGATCGTTCTGAGTTATAACATATTTCAGCTGATTTTCTAATTAAAAAACTTAATCTTGATTGGCTCCTGACATTTGTTCTTTGATGGTTCTATCATCAACGTATAGTGTTTCAAAATTTTCTCCTCCTTGAAGTCCTTCAACCGACGTATGTGAAGTTAGCCCAAAATCCATCCCGGAAAAATGTTGCGTAACTAAAATAGATGTGTGTCTTGACTAAATAAGCAAAAATTAAACTCAGCCCCAAAAATAATATAAAAAAAGGCTTTCGAAATTCGAAATTTTTTTTTTATATTATAAAAATTTAATTTATAAATTCGTATAATATTATTCGTTACGATTATTTAGTACGATTACGTACTTCTCATAGAGATTGCTAAGTAGATAAATCTGGATATGTCATTTGCATGATAATACTATTTTCAATCTACTGCCACGACCATATAGCAGTACGATGGAGATTAGGGTAATTTCTAGGTCAATATTCCCAATCATTCATAAATTTTATGAAGTACAGCATATATTTTGCTACAATTAAACGTATACTTAAGACTTTCAGTAGTAATGGTAAGCTACCAACAAAAATTGGTCGTTTTATTCGAGATACAAATCATCGAAATTTTGTAGTTCACAAACAAATGGCTACAAGTATTCCAAACAGGTTATTTTAAGATAATACCACCAAAATTCCAATAAGATTTACCCAACTTAACAAAAACGAAGCCTCTATTATTGATACGCAACTATACCAATCAGTATGGAAGCGCAATAATAAAAAATGGGTAACTCCTGGGAAAATATTACCAGTTTTACAAAATGGTACAGTATCTTGTAATAATTTTACAAACGCTTGTGGCTTTGACGCCTTAATTCAAACATTGGCCGCCGCAGTAAAGGTTTTGGGCATAAACAACTGTAGTGTGGAAGGACGAGAAAAATTAATTATTGAAAATATTTTAAAACATAAATTAAAAAGTGCGTAAGTGGTTCGGAAAGAGATGCTTATTGAACTCTTTGGAGTGCACGATAACTGCGATTGTAATATTTAAGACATAGCAGAATATATGCTCAAAAGCCTTCCCAGTTTAGCAGCAACATTTGAATGCAATCAGTCTGCAACAGTCGTGCAAGAAGAGCGAAACTTTATTTTTTTTTAAATATGAATAACATTAATGAAACTGGGATTCAATGTATAGGAGAGATTCCATCACAAAATTGGCCTACATGATTTATTGCTGAGATTGTTTTTATTTATACGAAAAGTATTATTAAAACCCAAAAGTCACAATTGATCAAATAGAATCGACTATTATTTTGTTAAGTATTCCTTATAATTTAACAGGAATAGTCAGTTTCGAAAAACTTGGTCAAAGAGATTTGTCTAAAGGTTCATTATCTAAACTATCAGCTATGGTAAGAGAAACTTTACAACAGTGAATATATGCCATAGAATTTACATTAATCCCCATCGTATGGTTATATGGTAATGACTGTAGATTAAAAATAGTTGTATCATGCAAATGGCAAATCCTGATTTATCTAGCAATATCTATGAGAAGTACGTAATACGTCGTACTAAATATTCGTAACTAATAATATTATACAAAATTATAAATTAATTTTTTTATAATATGAAAAAAAATTCGAAATAATTTAATAGAAAAGCCTGTAGTGGTCTTATCCACTATTAATTTGGTCAGTTGACCATCGTTGTTATCTGGTTAATTCCACTACTTTCAATCCTTGGTGATTGGTACATTCTTACCTTTGTAATCAATGACAAAATATTTTCGGAGTCTTCGCTGAATTGTTCACCCGGACGATAACATGGTCACAGTTCGTAAGGTCTTTTGGTATATAAATATTGTCCTGAGGGGTATTTCGAGTATCTTTGGGAACGAGGTTACGCATCGACGTTCGTAATTTATTGACCATTGAAGTTGGATCTGTCGATAACGCGGTACTAGGGTACATTACAAATTCTCCTGGGATCTTAAGCGGTTGTCCGTAGACAAGATCAGCAGGAGTACACCCGAGATTAATTTTGATCGAATTACGTTTACCAAGGAGAATAAATGGAAGTTCATCACTCCAATTAAGGGAATTTTATCTAGCATAAAGAAAGTCTTTTAAATGACGATGTAGTCTCTCTACCATGCCATTTGCCTGTGGGTGGTATGTCGTCGTCAGTTTTCTATGAGAACCTAACATTTTTGTTAACTCCTTAAATATATTGCTTTCGAATTCACTGCCTTGATCAGTCGTGATTTCGAGTTGAATACCAAATCTCAAAATGCACTGGCCTACGAAAGCTTTCACTACCGTGGATGTTTTCATATCCGGTAAAGGTATAGCTTCTGGCCAACGTGTAAACCTATCAATGATTGTTAAAATGTACCAATTATTAGATGGAGGTAATGGTCCGGCTAGATCAACATGAATATGTTCAAACCTGTCCTTTGGAATGTCGAAACGTCCGTGTTCTGAACGAGTATGTCGATTAAACTACGATTTTTAGCAAGAAATGCATGATTTTGACTAGTACCCTGTATCTTCATTCATTTCTGGCCGGAAGTATTTCAAAGAAATAAGTTTACGTGTTGCGCGTACTCCGTACTCTCGCGTGAAAGACCGTAAAGTTTGTCAAAAATAGTTTCTTCCGAACGAGACAAAGTGTCTGCCACAACGTAGCTTTCACCTTTGACATAACGTATATCTGTTGTATATTGTGAAATGTAATCGAGCTGGTGACTTTGTCGTGGACTACGTTCCGACTTTGACGCAATCGCAGTAGTCAGTGGCTTATGATCAGTATTGATGGAAAATATTCTACCTTCGACGAAACACCTGAAGTTTTTTATGACACTATAAATAGCTAGGAGTTCTTTATCAAAGGAAGAATATTTCTGCTCGGTTTGAGAAAGCTTTTTGGAGGAAAAGGATAATGGTTCTCAACTTCTTTTATGTAATTATTCCAATACATCACCCACAGCAACACCAAAAGCATCAGCACTAATGCGAAGAGTTCCGTTTTCTATAGGATGGGCGAGCAGAGTGGTTTGAGTAAGTGCAAGTTTAGTTGCGTTAAATGCTTATTCACGTTCATTTGTCCAGGAAAATGGGTTCTTCTTACTGATTTTTCCAAGTGGTTTAAGATGGTTGTGTATTGAAGCAAGATGTTCAGCTAAGTGAGGGATATAGCGATGGTAGTAGTTGACCATGTCCACAAAACGCTGCACTTGCCTAAAAGAAGTGGGTTGAGGAAAGTTTTTGATTGACATGATTCGATCTGCAGATAGTTTAATACCATCTGTAGTGATTTCATGACTGAGGAAATTGATGGAAGCTACACGAGACACGCACGAGATCAATATTCGAGAAAAGTCTTGTAGGTTAAGGGAAAAGTTGTGAATGTGCGGGAGGGGATACCTATCTGGTACCGTGATCGCATTTAATCGGCGATAGTCCCCGCAAGGCTGCTAGTCGTTACTGTCACACTTTGGAACTAAATGTAAAGGCGAAATGATAACGACGTATTTGTATCTATAAGACGTTTATGCTTAAGGTCAAAAATCAATCCAAACTTAACTAAAAATTCGGCACCCATAATTGACCTGGTAATAGAAGCAATAATAAATGGATGCAGGGAATCGCGACGCAGACCCAAATTCACTTGTAATAAGCGAGTGCCATACGTGGTAATTTTAGAACCATTTGCTGCTACTATGCGGCCCTCTGAACCTTCCGTTAGATTTTTAAAATATGATTTTGGAACGACGGAAAAGTCCGCTCCGCGGTATCTATTAGAAAATTATGTTTTGTAATGGAATATTTAATAGTTAAGCGACGATTATGATATGTCCCATTGTCTGTCACATTTAGTTTTCCGCTAGAGATTTAGAATGTGAGGTAGATTTTGGTCCAAAACAACAACCTCGCTGACATTTTATAGCTCTTTCTTTATATGTTCGATGATACCAGCACATCCAATGCCCACCACGTTGACGTGAGGTACTACGAGAATCCAAACGGTGTTCGTATCTAGTACTACATCGTTGAGTAGGTCGATGTCGTTCGGAAAATTATCGATAGAACTTTTTGTTTAACTGCTCAAAAGCTCGCTGAAGGCTTGCTATAAAAAGATTTCTGATGTTGTCGATTCAGTTTTTGGTTTAAGTGGTGATTTGGGTTCAACGGTACTGCCGACCTTAGTGGGCGATTTATTTCAAAAATGCGATCAACGAAATTAACCAATTCATTAATATCGTATTTTTCTCACTCAACCAGAGCAATTGAGTGTTTAGTTTTAAGCAATTGAGTGTTAACCGCTGTAGATGGACGGGCCTTTTCTTCGAGGTGACGATAAAAATTCGATGGAGTGAAATCACCCATAACGGTAGATTTGAGAAGGTTTTCTATTCTACCTTGCGCTCAGAAACAGAACGCGTTTTGATAACCTCGTCTCTAATAGTTTCGTATTTGTTGATTTCAGAAGGTTTGCGAACTATGCTGGCTTCTAAAGCTATAACATTTACAGGTAGTTGAGCTATCGCAAAGTTAAATTTATTTTCGTCGTAAAAACTTTAAACACACAAACGAGATTTCTAAACGGTCTGAAAGAACGTAAAATGATATATAAACATCACATTTTTTTTATGTATCCCTATAAGCCTTTATTTTATACTATTTTTTCGGGCTGAGTATAACTTTTTTCTTATTTAGTCAAGACACATATATATTTAAGTTGCGGAACATTTTTTCGGGATGGATTTCAGGCTTACTTCACATACGTCTCCGGCCGCATAATTAATACTATTTTGATAATTTGCATTAACCACTGAACGAAATATAATAGTTACCGCTACGACCAAAATTATTTTAGCCAATGCTTTTAGACCAATTCAATAAACTTGAGTGCCATCTAGTTCATCAAGATGACATTTTTTTCATCGAAAACATCACTTGTAATTGTAAGATGTGATAAAATTAGGGAGTTATCATAAAAATAAAACAAATAATTTTTTAATTGGTGCTGACAGTCTCACTATTCGCAGTCTTTTGTTTTTCTTTCCATAATTAACCGGATCGCCACAAAAATTAACAATGGTAACGTGACTGCTGTTTTATTTTCTCTTCGTAGTAATATAAGTGACAGTAAACCAATTGATTTGTAAATCAAACAATTTGTTAACTGTCACTAAAAAAGGCATACAGTAGGACAATTTCTATACTAATATTATTTCAACACATATACTTACGTAGAAATAAGGTCAATCCAGTCTCACTTCTTAATTTAAACCACTTAACGCGAATTTGCTAAAAATTTACAACACTGATTTTACAATTTGGCAATAGAAGCAGGTTACAAACACTTTTTATTTTTTATCACTATGAAGCCTGTGATTACTTTAAAAGTTCAGGCAAATTGTTCATAACGAAATGGCTTGTTTTATTTTTTAACGAGTTTATCTCGTATACTTTACATACTATATGTTGTTATAATTTTAATAATTTTCATTTCATTAACTTATCATTTTTTATGTTTATTTATTTTCATAAATAAAAAAATAAAACAATTTCTGCATAAAAAATATATACAAAAATAATAATTATGATTATTATTATTAAAACAAAAATAATTAATATAATATTATTAAATTTGTAAAATGACAAAATTTTTTTTTGATTTGACCAAAATTTGCTGTTAATGCGATTTTTATATTACAATACCAAGCATCGCTGAAATCGAGTCTATTACCAAAAATTAAAAAAAAAAAACGAGTTATAAGATGTGTGTGTGTCCACGTAAAGAACGAAACCGGAAGAAAGACAAGGAATTTAATTTTTTTTTTATATTTATTTTTAATTAATTAAATAAAAAAGTTAGATAATTTATTATTTTCATTTTTAATTTACCAATTTAATTATTTTTTTATTTTTATTAATTTTTTTTATTTTTTTATTAAAATATATTAAATTAAAAAAAAAACGATTTTAATTTATATATTTTTAAATATTTTTGTTGATCAACTGAAATGGGATCCAAAAACCATGTTTTGTGTGTGTTGTTGACTGCACCAGTGCACTTTTATATATATACATAAAAAAAAATATAAAATATAATTAACAAAAAAGTATGTAATTTTTTTTAACATTATTTATTTATTTATTATTTTAAAATATGTCATTTTTTAGAACTCAATTTTTTGATTTATATTTTTGTGGTTTTGGATTTGTTGAATTATTGAAAGAAATTTTTAATTTTATATATATAATATTATATATATATATATATATATATATATATATATATATATATATATATATATATATATATATATATATATATATAATTATATATGTATAACATTACTGCACCTTGTTATTTATTTTAATTTAATTAGCTTTTTGGTCTGTGAATCGATTTTTAAACTTAGATTTGTTATTTTTGGTATGTGTGTGTGTACTGATTCGCTACTTTTCAGTACGTGTTCACTAATTTTTTTATTGTAATGTGTTTTTTTTTTATCATATAGTAATTTTATAGACACCACAATAATATACTCGTAATTTTGAATATGCGAATTTCTTTCAATAAATTCAATTTAAAAATAAATTTTTTTAATTTTTACTAACAAATAATTTTTTTTTTTAATGAAAAACACAAATTATAATTTTTTATTTATTATATAAAAACGCACAAAAAATTTTTAATTTTAATTTGCATTTTCCATATTATATATAATTATATTTATAAATTTATGTTTTTTTTTGTTTTGTTAAATTTGCACAATTTACTAATAAAACTAAAATATATTAATTCATCACTGTAATGCATTTTGCACAAAAAAATAAATTAATTTTTTACCAATTTATTAATAATATAAAAGTATATTGATATTAATTAAAAAAATAATTAATTAATACGATACATGGATATTGTTTTGTTTTTTGCGTATTTAGAATAATTGATATATTAAATCACACGTATATTAAAAATGTTTTTAAATTTTGTTTTTTTAAAAATTTAAAATATGAAATATGCACCAAAATATATTAAAATATATTTTAAATTTATCTCACCCAAAATTAATATTTTGTAATTTTTTTTTCTAAGTGAAATGAATTGAAACACAAAAATAATTAATTAATTCATTTTTTTTTAATTAAATTGAATAATGGACGTTGCGTACTGGTTTTTTTTTACAAAAAATTTTTTTATAAAATTTTTGCTGAATTTGTTAGTTGCCTTACATATATTTATTATTATTAATTATGATTATTATTTTTAAAATATAATTAAATGTGTGCTTTGTGACTGTGGATAAATTTAAGTTATCATCATCAGGTTATTCAGAAACCAATTGATAAGGTATCTTGCTACTTCTTCGAACTTGTTGGCTTGTTTTGAGGTTGTTGTAAGTCAGTTCTATTTAAAAACCTTAACCGTTAATAAGCCGTTCGTTAGGAAATGAAAACTTTTTAAAAACTCTCAACAAATTTGGATGTACAATAAACCTTATATAGTAGCAAGTAGTCAAATTCTAAATTGTTTCTTAGTTTCTGAGTAAATTTCAGAGCCTCCTTCTTCTTTACCTCAAAAACATCCAATCTATCTTGACCTATAGTCTTAAATGATTTATTAATTTTAATTTTGATAGGATCGCTCTCTAATTGGTACACTCACTGAAAATGTAATAAGTATCATAAAATCCGACTTTAAAATGGTAAATTCGTCCCAATGTAAGTTTAATTAATCAAAAAGTTTGTTATTGAAATAATTCTCATAGAACTTTTTGCCTGTGTTCGTAACATGCTTTGACACGGGTATATGTAACTCTGAAATTATCCACAATAACTATTCTTTTTTTTTGTTTTTTTTTTTTTAGTTGTAATAAATCGAATTTGTTTCCAGGTGGTTTTGTTTCTTTTAGTAGAAACGCGTAAAAAATAAAAGACATTCGAATTGTTTTAGTGTGTAGCTTTCAGACGAAACAGTTGTTCGTATTTTAAATCTTCAGTAAGTCATGTGTTTTGGTTAGATAATTCCAACATTCATTTATTACTTAAGTACAATGCTTCAACAGCCAACTTTGACGATTATAGTTATGATAATAAAGTTAATAACAATAAAGTTACTTAAAATAAATTTTCAGGATACAGGTATTTAGTAGAAAACTCGATTTATTATAATCAGTAAAATATTCCACTAAAGTTATACTCTTTGCATAGAATACAAGTGGGATCGCTTTTTTAAGTTAGTCTTGCACAATTTATTTAAAATAATCATTGGTTTTAAGTGACTTAATTCAAACAGACTAAACATTTGTCTGTGACAAAATATCTTACAATCTAAGCAAATGTACATTGATGTTCAGTAAACTATAATTTTTTCTTCACGTCCATTCGTCAAACGTAATATGAGATCGTGAATGTTCCCAGATAATACAGTTTAACATTTAATAATTTATGCCATTTCGGACATTATTGCTAAATTTGTTAATAATGTTTTTGATATACTACTACAGAAAAAAATTCTTCAACCTTTTTTTAAAATAGTAGATTATTAGTGTACACTGCCTGGAAGAGCTTGATCGTTTACTTTACTGACCTCTGATAACGATATATGTAGATAATACAAAAACTGTCACTGCTCTTATGCAATCAAAAACGTTATATTTTTGTCCGACAGACAGTGCTTCAAGTTGTATCGGTCAATTTTATTTTTATTTTATTTTACGGGTGGGGGAGAATGGCTTTTTGCAACTTCCATTGAATATAACTTCCACTGAGCTGGCTCAGTTGAAGTTGCCATCATTTTTAAGTATTGATGTTCTTACATTTTCTTATTTAAGTGTCGTAATTATTTTGTCATCCTTTCTTCATAATGTTTGCAGTCATATCAAACACTTTCCTCCATGTTTGTTTAGATTCTAGCTTACAGTCAATAATAGTTGCTGGTGATAGGTTAACCTTTACAGATATAAGAAAATCAAATCGGTCTTTGGAGAAACGTGGACGTTAAAGAAAACAAGTGCTCTACATGCTCGGTTTTCAGTGGATTATGAAGTATCATTATGTTTCAACTTATGTAATTTGCACGACCATACACCTTTAAGAAACTGACTGAAGTAGAAATTTACCAGATTTAGCAATCACCGTGCAAAAATGGAGTTAAATAATAGTCCAACGTCGATAATTACTCCTAAGTACCTACTTAGTATGAGGTTTTAACATGGCGGTCTATTTATTTCAAACATTTTACTTTCCTTCCGCTTCCTACGGGGATCAGCGCTATTTTCAACTGCTTTTCTGCTACTGCAACCCTGTAGGTAAAAACAAACCTTAAACAACTACAATTCTACAGGTACAAGTTTAGTTCTCTAGTAATCAGCTACCAGTGTTGTTCAATACATGAGGATCACTATATTTAGTAGCGTGTATTATATGAATTCCCACTTAGCCAAATTAAGGGCCTTTTACCTTAATTTGACCATTTTACAATATTATTGGTAGCGTTACTTCCATCTTACACCTTCCATCACTTTTAGTGCCATATATATCATAAAAATAGTCGCATAAAAAGTAAAGTACCCCTTACGAAATCCACATTAATTTTTAGATTTGTCAAAATTTTCAGATTGGTTGGTATATAATGATCGATTATCTAATTTCCACTGCTTAGAAAATAATCCTCTAGGCGTGTATAAAACAATTCTTAAAATACAAAGACTGCAGATGTACGAATATGCTAGAACCGCTTCTTTGAGAATTTTCTCATGACTCAAAGCCTTGTGGTCTTTACAAAATGTCTTTAGTTCCTTCCTGTATTAACCATAAATAATGTTCGCTTCTACTATAATTCGCCTTATTTATTCATCGCAGCCATTCTGCTAGTTAAATTATCAACTATGAAACATTTAATCCAAATCTGTTGAGATTTTTCCCGCCTTAGTTTAAGCATTTGTCTTCGACCAAATATCCTTTAATCTGCAGAACAAGGTCCAAATTCTAAAATTGTTTAACTATAAGTATATTATATTATTGTTCATATTGAAGTCTAGATCAAAACTGCACTCAATAGTGCAGGATTAAAACTTTTTTTGCTCAAAGAGCCTCTTTGAACTATCATTAAGTATTCGAGTCCGAAGCCTTTAATTATTAACGATTTTAAGATTTCCTCTCTATAAGTGTCGTAATTTTTTGTACTTTTGTCATGATTTTCAAAATAATTTGACACAACTGCCTCCACATATCTTCGGACTCCACCATAAATTCAATATTTTGTTTGACGTGTTTTGCTTCTAGTAAGTTACGAACACAAACCTAAGTAAACTAAATCTATTTTCGCCCCACCACAAAATACTCTACATTCTCAGTTTTTCTCTCGCACTCAATATAGTAAGACAGAATACATAATATAAATGCACATAGTACCACCATCATAAGAAAAAAACAGTTTACTCATTGACGTTCCAGATGTCGGGTCGATAGGATATCGTCAACCTTTAGTATAAATATATGACATTTAGGCGATTATACATATAAAAATATTTTGATTATTTTAAAACGATATAATTAGCGACATCTAGCACGCCAACGGGCTGGTAGTACTAGATGTCCATCTTTTTTAAACATTTTGCTTTAATTTCACTTCTTTTTAAAAATTAACGATATTTTGACTTCTGTTCCGCTTACTAAATATAACAAATCCTAAATGACGCTTACAGCAGCAACATCTTCCGGAAAACTAACAATGCTTGTTCTTCTTGTATTATTAGTATAAAAAATTACGATTTAAATTACGTTTGCCAAGAAAGGACACATTTCTTCCGTTTGGTATTTCTCCGTAGTTATGTGATAATCTTTCAGACTCTATTTTTATAATTTTTGGTCGTTGTAGCCTAACAAACGATTTTACACACAATCGGTAACGGTTTTTTGGTCAGTGGCGGGGATTGAACCAACGGCCGCAGGGTTTTTACTTTCGACTAGACATAAATTAAAATAAAGGTCTTAGAATGGCCTTTTTTAGGGTATATTTTTAAAATAATTTGATTAATTGAAAATATAAATTTGGGTAATGTAATTCTCTCAAAGTAACTAACTTGTCATCCCGAGAATTCAAAAAGTCCTTTTTTCTTAACCTTCGCATTATTTGTGTAAAAATCAAGCTTTGATTATAATTTAGGTAGATCGAAAGCAAGGTCGATCTAAATATTTAAAATTATAAAGTCCCATCTACCTTTTTCGTTAATATAAATTAAAATCTTTGACAAACGTCGTTTCTTAGACTTGAAAATGTCTACTAAATTCTACTGCCTTCGAAAATTTAAATTTATCTACAAATCATAGCATCAAATTTAATTAATTTTAAAATTGTTTTAATTATTTTGTTTTTGGAATCGAAATATTATGCTTTTGTGTTTGACAAGTGAATTTTCGTTTTCTTATTGCGATTACTAATTATTTAATTTAATTAATGGAAAGAAATATAAAAGTACTATATATATCATTTTTTTTTACTGCTATAAGATGTTTGAAATATATAATTATTTTATTATTAAAAATAATCGATATCATATATATATGCCCGAAATATAATATTTATAATTAAAAATAATGATTTTTTATGCTCTTTGTTATTAATTAACCAATTCGTTTTTTTTTTGACTATGATTTTATTTATTAATTATATTGATAGAGATATGAAAATATAATTTATATTATTAATCATTTTTTTAATTTTAATTTTTATTGTTATTTAATTACAATTTTTTGTTTAATGATATGAATAATTTTTTTAAATACATAAAAAAAAAAAGAAATGCCCTCATTATGTGATCGTTAAATAATTAAATATTTATTTTAGTTAAATTTATTAGTAATAAATATATAAAATTTATTATTTTAAATGGCGAATGACGATTTTTTTTTGTTTTTATTTTAATTTATTTTTACTTATATATAAATATAAAATATTAACGATTTTATAAATGTTGAATTGAATAATTTTTTTTTTTTTTTTTTTAATTTTGTTTGACCAATAAAATATAATATTATATTATATCTCGATTTGAATGGTTACGATATTTAATTTTTTTTTATAATTTTAGTTTAAAATAATAAAATATAACCAGTATTTTTTTTTATTATAAAATTATTGAAAGTTTTTCGATTCCATTTTGATGTCATTTCAAACAAAAAGGAAGTTAAAGTTATTTAATTTATTTAATTAATTAATTTAAAAAAAAAAAATTATAAATTTATATTTTATTTAAATTTTTTAATTTTTCTTATTTTTTATTAAAAAGATTTAATGAAATAAACGGTGCGCGTGTATTATAGGGCATTTTAGGCTAGGTAGTCGGAAAAAACATTGAGGCGCGTTTATAAAGTTACTTTTAGATATACTGGACGAACAAAGGTATGGTTATTTCAGTTTTATTATATAAATTAATTTAGAAATTGTAGAATTTGTGTAAATAATTTAAGCTTAAATTATTTGTAGTCTGGCGACTAGTATCGCTGTAAATGTATATACTAATTACAAGTGTGTGGCAGGTTATAAATTTGTACCTAAAAATATTATCATTACGTGTACGGTTGAAAGTGTTTTGTTCTGGGGAAAATTTTTTTCGCCGGCGAAAAAAATAGGAATAGACTCTAAACAAAAAAAAACCATCGTCGTCACCATCGATGGTTAAGTTAGCATATTATGCTTTTTGTTTATTTTAATTTGACAGGCAGTGATGATCACCGTTGACGCTCTTGTTCTTATTTCAAAGTCAATCGCTACAATTATAGGGAATCGATTTAGCGTGAACTAAGGCTTTTAAATTGTAATATAGAGAGATTCTTTCATATAGTTTGACTGTGAGTGATATGTGGTCATTCGTATTTTATCTGAACCTTACCATTTTTGCCATATTCCGAAATTCGACTTTTGACAAGGTACACATGCGTCTATCACTATTAATCCGTTTTCAAATCCTAACTAGGAAAGGCATATTTTGACGAAATAAGCATGCTTGAATGTATAACAAAAAAAAAAAAATTTTAATCGACAAAAATTTATGGTCACCAGCATTTAATGCCATGCTTCGGAACTAAGCCCAAAAGTGCAGCAGCGTTTTATCGCAAGTGCGATAATGCTGCCTGTAGAGGCCAATACCTCTCTTAAAAATACCTCTCTTAAAAATGAAGCAGTGTGCACAGAGCAACACACTCACATAGTATGTTTTCTGCAGTTTCTATCTCTTCTAAACAGAGTCGGCACTCCGTCTCTGTTGGCAGGTTCATTTTATTCAAATGATATCTCAGGTTGCAGTGACCTAAAAGAAAACTCACTAGCTTCTTAATATTTTCTTTACTTGAATTGACTGCCAAGTCCTTGTGATGAATTGGTCTGATCAAAGGTTTGCCTTGTCTAAGGCCGAGAATACAGTTCCAATAGGTCAAGCAATGCATTTTCCCATTTACTAATATTGTACACTACTGAGGCCCACGGCATGCCACAGAAAGGCTTAGGCCCAATTGGTGGGCTATCTCATTTCCATTGATACCCCTGTGACCAGGTACCCACCACAACCTAACTTTGTTATGACAAGAGAGAGATTGTAGCAGTGTATAACAGCTTTTGATCGACTTTGAATCCAGGGTTGGAAACCAATGCTTTCAATGCTGCTTGGGTGTCGAAGAAAATGTGAATTGAGGCGCTCTTTAGACCTTTAGTAATAATAATAGATGAGACGCAAGTTTTGATGGCGTGAATTTCGGCTAGAAAAACACTGGGATAAGTTCCCAGGGGTTTCGATATTTTGTTGTTGGGCCCAAAGACACCAATCCATTTTTGATCCATCCGTAAACCAGACTAGGCTATTGGGTTCCATAAGGAGTCCACCAGTATTCCAGACGGTTCGATCAAGGACTGTTACCCCGAAATTCCTGCCAAAGCAGAGTTCCTTGGGCATCACGTCCAGAACTCTAAAGAATATATCCAAGTCAGAGAGTTCATTAAAAATGTTCAGATGACCCATATGATCATCATGACTATATTGATTCACCAGCTGTAATCTAGCTGCCTGCTCAAGTAACAACTGATTTGTTGACGTAAATATGAAGTAGAGTGAGTCCGATGAGGGCTTCCATTGCCGCCGTATGACAGGTGCTCATAGCACTTGTGATTCCGAGACATGCTAGCCTCTGCAATGAGATAAGCTTGTTCATAATACAAGCTCTGACCGCGCGTTTGGTGGTTGATTTAATATTAGAGTTCCAATTCAGTTTCTTATCTAGGGCACCACTCAGATATTTGACATCATTAGAGTATCTGATAGTAATATCATTTAGACTAATTGAACCAAAGTTCAATTTACGTCTTTTGGTAAATGGTACCAGGACTGTCTTGTTAGGGTTTATCGAAAGGCCCTGTTTAGTGCACAAATTCGAAATAACAAGCAAGGCCTGTTGCATGCTGTTAGACATCGTACATTCATGCCCACCAGAGATTATGATAACCAAATCGTCCGC
Source organism: Tipula confusa (assembly GCA_963556175.1). Taxonomy (NCBI): domain Eukaryota; kingdom Metazoa; phylum Arthropoda; class Insecta; order Diptera; family Tipulidae; genus Tipula; species Tipula confusa. Next base: position 189,172,506 of record OY744476.1, on the reverse strand, counting down.
ATAACCAATGGCGTCATAACCGAGTAGATATAGCTCATCAAGTAACTCGTCGATCACGAGTGACCACTGGAGCTAATTCAGTGGTTAATTGGATCATCAATACCTCTACGCGTTATTGCTCTAGCAATTGAGTCATATCCAGTATTGTTTAAAGTTCCATCAATATCCAAAAAGCGCACAGTGACTATAGTTTGAACATAAACAATTCCTTCAGTCTTCAAGGCTGCTCTATTAGCCATGTATAATATTGGGAGAAATAAATTTTAATATATGAGATTTACCTCCGACCTCATTAGCAATTTCAGTCTCTGCATTATCATACAGTGGTATGTTAGGTTTCACTACTCACCTCATATCGCTTGGTGTCACATCATTTCATGCTTTGCCTATATTTTCGATAACATTTCTAATGTTGTAGTCCTTCTAAAATGCTTTTAAGGAGGTTGCATTTTCTCCAAGTTTTCAAGGTAGCAATGATATTTTGATCTATTGGTTAGAGTAGTGACATTAAATCTCTCGTTTAAATCAAATCTTAGATCAATAAACTCTTAAAATCCACCCCCGTATTTTTGCAATTACGTTCTGTTGTTGGGCAAAAATAATTTGAGAAGCATTCTTTAAATAAAGTTTTTGTGACGCATGCTTTATTATTTGAATGCCACACCATACTAGTGTATTAATTTTCAATACACCTTTAAGAGCTCTAGGATTTTCTGCACGGTATACCACTGTCAATTTTAATTTAAAATTTTCCGCTGTTATTTGACATTTATAGCTGGATTATAATAAATATCAGTTAATTGCAGAACACCTTACACGTCCTTGATCTGAATGTCATTCCAGTATTATAACTCCGACTTAGCATACAAATGTTTGACAATCCGAGATTCTTGCTTATTGATCGGATATGCTTCTACCCTTTAGCAGCGCCTTAAATCTCACTCTTCCATGTAAGGACGCTGCAATTAGCTACTACGATGTAAAATACATAAAAAAAATGTTGACATAAAATTGTAACGAACTGTGGCTTGTTTTTGAACAATCTATCCATTTGGATATATCGGGGCCTAAAACTTTACTCTAAATGTCTCTATTGAAATTCCTTCATTCAATTTTGGAGGTTTCAATGTAATTTTATGTCTTTGGGCAGCTTATTAGTTTTAAAAAAAATTTACGCAGTTTTGTTATACAGTTTTAAGGATGTCTAAGGAGAACTTGTCCTGTTCAATTTCAGATTCTTTCCTTTTGTTCTCCAACTTTTTTATCATTATGATTACATCATGGATGGTTATCTTGCAACTTTCTTATGAAAGGTATTTAAAGCTTTGGCATTCATCTTGTCACAACAGCCATGATTAATTTCTCCAACCTTAAATTACTTCCTGCAAGCGCACCTTGCATTTTGTCCAACTTCTAATATTCATTAAACTCAATGTCTGGTTGATCCGCTAGCTGTAAAATTTAGAGCGGCATTTTTAGAATCGTTTCCATATTTATCGTTTTCTCGCGTTGTCCGGTTGCAGGTGTGGCTCTTACGGGACAAGTTTGCTCAAAAACGGTGTCCTCGTTTAATGTTGATACTTTTAGTGATTTTAACAATTTTCAAAAGAAAACTGGTATTTTTTCCGGTTGTTCTGAAATTTACACCATTTAAAGTCATATTTTCCAGTTACTCTTATTTTAGTTTTAATTCAGATTCTGCTTTAGAAGGTCGTTTTTGGGTAACAAATCCGTAATACCCGCTTTTTATCGTGACCAATACCGTCCTCCTTGTAAATTATTTAAAATTTCTTAAAAAAAACTGTCATTTATTTTTGCCAGCTTAATTTCAAATTTTCCATTAAATTATTCTACCAACCCTAAAACACAAAGTAATAATATTAATTTTACGACAACTTGCCACACCAAAAATACACACACAACTTCGTCACCGTCAAAATATATTTTTTTGCATAATTACCCATACCGCGAATAATTACGTCGCAAAAAAACAAAAAACATTTTAAATTAATTAAATATATAATAAAACTGAAATTAATAAACCATTTATTTTTAATTTTTATTTTTATCACAAGAAGACGTTAAAAATTAAAAAAAAAAAATTCTTCTAAACCACGAAATATTATATGTAGAATCAGCTTTTAGGAACTTTTTTTTTTTTTTTTACTAAAGTAATAACAGCAATATTTTTTATGTAGAAAAATAACATTTATGTATAACTAAACCAAAAAAATACAAAAAATTTTCAAAAAAATTAAAAAAGTTTGCAGAAAGAACCAAAAAAAAAAACATAAAACAGCAAATGATACATTTTCGTGGTTAAAGTTTTTTCCTTTTTTTTTTTTTTTAGGAAGGGGGGGGGGTTACTCTATACTCGCGTTACGTTCATATACGGATCGTGAAAACATTTTTTTTTATTTTGTATCAAAGCAAACATTTCTCGAATTCAGGTTCATATACAATATAATGATGTTGTTTTAACGAAGTTCTATGTATGTTAAAATAAAAAAGCACACAGCAAAAAAAAATATTAAAGCTCTCGAACCCCTAACAAAACACTACTTCTCGTATTTATTTATTTATATATATATATATATATATATATATATATATATATATATATATATATATATATATATATATATAAATATATATATATATATATATATATATATATATATATATATATATATATATATAAATATATATATATATATATATATATATATATATATATATATATATATATATATATATTTATATATATATATATATATATATATATATATATATATATATATATATATATATATATATATATATATATATAAAATACATAAATCACTGTGGTGGAAAATCTACACACGAATATAAAATGAAAATGATTTGAATGAAAATGAAACGTTTTGTTGTGTTTGTTTGGAACATGGTACTAAAATTTTAAATCGGAAAAAAATTTTCATTCATTTCATTGTTTGTAAATAAATTTATATAAATATATTATTAATTAAATTTAAAAAAAATTATTATTATTATATATATAACACCTTTACTAATTTAATTAATTTATTTAATCATTTTTTTTTTTTTTTTTGTTAACCGTTTTATTTTTATGTATTCCACCAAAGCTTCTAATATTTTATTATTTCTTGTAATATATATATATAAAATTAACGAATTTTGTTTTTAAACTAAAAATATATATAAAATAAATACACACACTTACATTTACATAATTAAATTTTCAAAATTATTTAATTTATTTTACGTATAATTTATAATATTATTATTTAATTTTTTAGTTTATAATTTTTACTCTGCAATCAAAACTTTATATAAAAAAAATACAACAAATAAATAAAAATATTTAAATTAAAAAAAAAAAAAGATAAAAAAGCCAAAAAAAAAAACTTACTACTACTCGAAAAATCTTTTTTTTTTTTTTTTTGCTTTTTTCTCTCTCACCATAGACTGTGCCCGTACTTCGTACATTTGGCAACCATGTAGCGTAGCCGGAACGCGAAATCAATCACATCGATCACAATAATCACTACAACTATCACCATCACAACAATTTAAATCACAATATAAAATATCACTATCATCACCACCACCACCAATTTTATTTGTCACAATCCAAAATATTAATTTTTGAATAAACTAAACGACAAAATTATTTTTTTTGCTAATATATATTATTTTTTATTTAATTATTATTATTATTTTTTTTTTTATAATTTAATATAATTTAATTACTATATAATATTATTATACCGTAAAAACCAACATAACACAAAAATATACAATGTAAATAATTTACAATGAAAAACTATTGACTCTAAATACCTAAATTTTACATAACACACAAAAAGCAATTGGGAAATTTAATTATAATTACAAATTTATATGTTTTTAGTTTAGATTTTAATTAATAATGATGCCGGTGATGGAAAATAATCGGTGAAAAGTTATACGCGATCGGAAAATGTTTTTGTTTTGTTTTATTATTTTTTGGAAATGTGTCGAAGGTGTAATATTTTGCATGCAGGCCATTATACGAAATATGGTTTTAATTGCTTATATGTCTGATTTATTTATAAGCAGGTAAGAAAAGAAACAAAATTTTCATAAATTTATTTTAACTTACAATTAATGTTAAATGTTAAAAATGGTGGCTTGTTTTGGTTTTAACTCGGTGTTAGATAGTCTTCACAAAATAATATACAACTTTTCTGAGGATAGTTCTACTTCATAACAATATTTTTGCAAACTTTAATGAGTTGAACTATACATTCTTTTAGTTTTCCTTTTTACAAATTTAACTTTTCGTTCTGCCGACGGTTCATTGTGACGGTTCAGAGCTACTTATGTAGCGTAAGATATCTTGCATATTGCAGTTCTCGAGATCCATAAGGCCGTCGAAACAATACTTGCCCAGATGTTTGTACCTCCTGTAAGGTAGCGCCGGTCACGAGCAGAGGAAGTGACTCACAGTCTCTTCCTCCTCCTTATCTATACAGCTTCTACAGAAGTCATTTGCCATTAACACAAGCCTCCTTGCATGCTCTCTAATGAGGCAGTGTCCTGTGAGCACCCCCACGACTATACTTAAGTCAGGTCTACGTATAAAGATAGTAGTGTTTTGGAGCGCTTCAAGTCCAGTTTTGGCCAGACTTGCCGCGCTATATTGCATGTTATGGTGTTACTTCACCTCTTGTGTACCGAGGCTATAGCCTCATTTTTAAGCGCCATTGAAGTCGCTGCTAAAGGCCTCCCCAGATTTGCCCTTTCTGTTTTCAATTGGAGAGTTGTACCTTTTCTTGTCAGTTCGTCAGCCTTGCTGTTCCCCAAAACGTCTGAGTGACCGGGGACTCAGACCTACTGGATTTTGAAATGCTCACTCATCTCGTTCAATTCAACGCCACCACGGACGTCTAAGAAACTGATTCCAGCGTTTTTATTGTCGCCTGACTGTCCACCTATATTGTTATATCCCTTGAGGATATAACATTATGCATCTTTGCCATCTAGCTTGGAGCCGTCAGTGTAGAATTGTAAACTTCTAGTTTCTGTGGTTGATCTGTTCTTCCAAGATTCCCTTGATCGAATAATTGTCCTGAAGCTTTTTTCAAAGCATACAATTGGTATTATGTACCAATTATATGCTATTGGCCAAATATTTCTTAAACGAACTGCCAATCGTCGAGAGGCCCATCTGTAGACATTTCCACTCAAACACGGCAGTAAGACATTTCCACTGAAACACTGTCTGCTTACCAAAGCTATTCACAGGAAGAAAATAAAACAAAGCATCCAGAGTACGTATAGGGGTTGTCCTCAGTGCCCCGCATTAGTCTCCATTTATCAAGAGGGATACTCCCATCTTCTTGACCTCTGTCAATGACGACTAGAACCACTGGATGCTCCTTAAGGGCGTTACTGAACAGTTTTGCCCCGTGTGCCCTAGTATCTTTTTGGGTTCCTTGCATTCTAGGTCGCTTCTTATCCCCAGCTTCCAACTTGTCTTGGAGCCACTGTCCTTTCGACTCTGCTGGTGCCCTCACCGAATTTTTGTCAAAGAAGGTAACCTTTGCCCATGCCGGAAATTCTCTCTGTTCTTTTATTAGCAGTTCCTTAGGAGTGGCAGCCGACCTGTATAATATCTTCTGCGCCACGCGTTTTCCTTTACCACCGCCTTGCCTCAGGGACAACTTTTGCTTAGGTACCAAGGCCGCGTTTACCGAATCTACTGTGAAGGTAGCTTGCCCTTTACGATCCAAGCTCCTTTTTGCTACTTTTTTTTTAGTAATATGATTTTCTTTCTTTTGTTTTTATGATATGCCTACTAACATTTATTTTTCGCAAAAAAGCAAGATATATATTTTTTTTTGTTTACTGGCATTTTGTTATTTGTTAAACGGCCTACTTCCCCTGGTATGTTAAAAAGTTTTTCGTTTGACTTACCATCAGTGTTTCGTTGAACGTCAAGTACTAATTTGCACTATATAGTCTTTCTCACAACACTATCTTGGCCTGGAACTACTTCTTATATTTTTCCTTTCGGCCAGCTACCTCTTGGGCTGTATTTTCATTACAATATCACCCTTTTCAAGTGATTTTATTGCTTCGTCATATTTTGTTGGTCTAGTTAAACTGGGTAGATATTCCATTAACCAACGTTTCCAAAATGAAGCTTTTTTGAGATTAACCCATGCTTTTTTGGTTATTCACCTATTGGTTTAGAACCGCACTAGATGCTCTCAGCAGGAAATTGTTTGGTGATATGGCCTCATTATATTCACCATATATTGGAATGTTGGTAAGTGGATGCGAATTTATTATGATTTCCTCTTCCACTAACATGATGTAAAGTAATTCATCAATGGGATTTTTTGGTGGCATAATCATAAACAATATATTTTTAATGGAACGTACAAGACGTTCCCAGCATCCATCCATGTGTGGTGAAGCAGGAGGGTTAAGAAAATGTGTACCATGGTCGCTGTATATTTCATTCAGTTGACCTCTTCGCGCATTAAATCATTGAATAGCCAAAATTCAGAAATATATTGAAAGGTTATGTGCTACTTCCATATATGCACAGCCCTGGTGGTCAAAAATGTAACTAATACACCTCATCTTTTTTGCTTTGTGTTTGTTTTCTTCTATAACATTTTCGATGAATCGTAGAACAAAAATTATCGATTTTACTAATCTCTTCTAGTTTGAGGATCTCTGGAATCTCCTCCCATTTGTTAATTTGGAGATTATGTTCCATTTAGTAGCTACATCAGCTACATCTTGCTTGGTCGGTATCCAAAGCCATTTTTGAGTTTTAGTAAGTTTTAATATTTCTTCTTTTCTAAATGCTACAAATAATTACCGTCTTAGAATTTGATCGGAATACGCTTCTTATTATTTTGACTCAATGGCCATCTAGTATGCATTTAGCTAATACCAAGGATCGCAGCCTCCAATTCTAATCTTGGTATAAATATCGGCTTTAGTGGCAAAAAATGTCTGATATAGTGAATGTGTATTACGCAGTAACAAATGCTGCATCACTGCATTAATGGCATCTCTACAATGCCAAAATCGTTTGTGATATTGAATGTTATTTTCCTTTCTTTTGCCATGAAGTCAAAAGGAACCACTCCAGTTATAACTGTAACAGAAGGCTTAGGTGTCATGTTATATGAATTGTAGATCCTGAATATTTGAGCTTATGATCGATAGGGCCTCCGACGTTTTCCATCAGCCTCAGAGATAAAGTCAGTTACTATGGTTGCTTTCTCTGAAGAATACCTGATCTGTTCCCCAAAATTGAATTGCATGTCTGATGCACTCCCAGATACCTGACTGATGAGTTTGAACATGTCTGCTTGTTTTTCAACTATAATAGTACAGTTGCCATTATGTGTCTTTTCGTAAGCATGTGAACTCTGTTTTGTTCTTTGTTAACCATCAGACTATTTCTGCGCATAATATGATTAAGCTTACGTTGCTCGTCGTCGATGCGTCTCCGGATACTATTACTGCCATCATATTATAATCGTATTATAGACCTTTTACCCGCAGCTTCCTTTATCTTTTTAAGGCAATAGCTTCTCTTGGTATAAAACCAAATTCTTCTATTTTGAAAGTAATTGCGTGTATTATTCGCAGTATAGATGCTTTGGCATATCGAAATGTTTTTTTAACACCAACAAAATGTCCGACCCCCTTGCAGACTGTTATAAGTTTTTCACGTTCAACGTATGCTTGCATGTGCAAAGATCTATTTACTGATGTTTAAAGGGTAAAATCAAGCTATCATTTGTGTCACTTTATTAGGAGTTCCAACTAGACCTGGTGTTTGTTTTGCTGCCGTCCCACTCCATTGCTTTTGCATTCAAGTCTCCGGCTATAACAAAAGCACCATTTTATTGTCGGGTTGTATTCTTTAAAACGTCAATTTTAGCCCATCAATTTATTTAGGGTATGGTTGCAACTCATTTATATAATACTGTTGGTATTAGTCTGCACAAATCCTTTCTTGATTCCATCGTTTTTGGCTATAATCGGATGAAGAATCCAAATTAATGTTTAAAAATTTAGCATGCTCTTGAACTGGGAACTTGTTTTATTTGTCCTGGCCCAGTAAAAAAGATATAGCCATCCGATTTATAAACTGTCTTATTTATAAAACTCAGGTGCTTCTTAAATATTAATCCCCATGAAGGCCATTCGTTCTTCTCTGGAGTTTGGTTTTGTAAGTGAGAAGTTTTTTAATTCTATTTCCAATAGAGTGTTGCGCTTCCTATTGCAACTCACAGTTTTTTTGTGTTTAAAGCTTTCGGATTAACTTTCTCCTTTATTTTATACCAGACGCTAAGGGGGAATTGGTATAACACTCTCCAGTTGAAATCATTAAAGCATCAAGAGTTTCAGTTTTCGGAGTTTTTTTTAGTCTCTTGGTAGTAGCCAGTTGTTTCATTAACTGAACTTCAGTCAAAGGTTTTGAATCCTCATACTTATTTTACTTTTTAACCAAGTCCACTACAACATTGTTAAAATTCATTAATTTCTTCTTCATTGTAACAGTTTTGGTCTCAGCATGACTTTTCTCCTGGTAAAAGTATATTTAGCTTATATTGCTTGCTAACCTATTGGTTTGATGCTCTTCTACTTTCTGGTTTTTGGATTGCTTTTTCCATAAGTATCAAATTAGAAATTCTTGCAAAAAATTTCCATTAACTTCTATAATCATTTAGTTGATAAAGGCGGTTTCCTTTGCAAGGTTCCATTTTTTTCAAAAAGGATTATTTTTTTGAGTGTCATCTAATTTTCATAGTAGAACTCAGGATGCCTTCCAGTATAATTTAAAAACACAGCATCCTGGTTTATTACTGTAAGTTCCAACTGAGATATCAAGTTACTCCCATAGACTCTGGGAGGAAGTTCAAAAAATTAGCCAGGTGGAATTTGCACTCCATCCCGAATAAGGTATTGTTTGGTTTTGACTCGATATTCCATCTTATCTGCTAGTGATGGGTATAACCCGATTTCCTCACTACCTGCAATATCTGTCAAAAAATTACCTTTTGCGCCGCTTGAGGAGCTTCCTAATGGAGAAAGTAGCTAGACCTCACTCAGGAAACGTAAATTTAACCACCTTCTTACAAGTTATGTATTAATTTATAAGCATTAGGAAGATTCCTTGCAAATTGATAGATCCTTTAAAAATATATTCAGATCTGTTTTCTCAGTACAGTAGTCGTTTGTAAATATATTTTATGATGCTGTAACTCACATCATATCCCACCACCCAAAACAAAAGACCACTCCAAAACCAAAATTTCAAAACAAAACAAATAACACAAAGTTTAATTTAATTAATATTTTCCATCACTGAAAATTGAAACTAAAAATTAAATTGATACTTAATGTTATGCAAATTAAATGCTATTTATTAAAAAAAAAAAAAAAAACATAACATTTTAAAACCAAACACATTTTTACTAATTTTTATTAACTTTACATAATTTAATTTAATTTTTATTATTAATAAAAATAACACAAGCTTTTTTGTTATAACAATTGTATTATATTTAAATATAAATAATTTTTTTGGTTGGTTTTCATTTTCTAATTATTTACATCACAATTTTTATTTTATTTTTATTAAAAAAACAAAACAAATTAAATTAAATTTCAAAATATATTTTTAATTCAATAAAATTTACACAATTATTATTTTATTAATTTTTTATGTACCCAAAATATTTTTATTAAAAAAAACCCAAATTTAATAAAAATATTATGCACAACTCTTTGTAATATAAAACCAAAAATTAGATTTTATTTTTTAATTTAATTAATTAATTATTTTTAATTTTTTTTTTGTTTTTTATTTTATTTCAAAAACACGAAAAAACTATGTAAAATATTCAATATATACTCATTTTGTATAAAAAAAATTTATTAAAAATTTATATAAAAAAAAAAATATTAAAAAAAAATTAAAAATATATAAAAAAATACGTGCAGTCGACGATCACACAAAACGGTCGCAGGAGTCCTGTACTACTTCATCAAACGACGACACCATCGTCGAACACGAACAGTGTACTAAAACATAGCAACAATGCCGATTTGGTTTTAGGTGGACACAAACATCATCGTGATTTATTTAGTGGGTCACTAGGTATACCCGACGTAAATACGCATGTCGGTAGTGTTATACATGCGTTCGAGTCGTTAGCCCAAAATCGTGAAGTGATCGATTCGGGTGAAAAACCATACGAAATTACAACGGGCTCGAGCAATAAAAGTTCGAACACAAGTCGAAAATATAGTAGCAATATGACAATGGCAACAACAATGCCCAGTCAACATCATCATCAAGTACATTTTTCACGGGCGAATAGCCATCCAAACGATCAACACAAATCGATGAGTTTAAATCATACAAATCGTGAAATAATTTTAAATCCTAGTGATCACTATTATGTTCAACAAACGATTGCACAACCACCACTATCGTCGGCGACACCATCATATCGACAACATGAAACTGGTTCGAATAGTAATTCGATGGAGAACGATTATCGTAAATCGTTATTTCATCCGGAAAAACAAAACCGAACAGTTGATGTATTGGTTGATCGAGTATCATCACCACCACCACCACCGCCACCACAACCAACAAAAGCAACGCATCAGCATTTTGGTCAAACAAATTTTGTAAGTAGCATTAATAATATTAATAGTAATAATAATAATAATAGTAATAACAATAATAATCATAATTTTGAAACAATTTATAATGACGACGATCGTCCGATAAACGAGAATGATGATGATGACTTTTTGCGCGGCACCACGGTTAGTCAATCATTTATCAAAAATGTACCATCGCGTTTTATAAAATCGGCCGCTATAACAAAACGTGATCGTAACAACACATTGAATAGTAATAGTAATAATTATATAAGTAACAATATTAATCATCATCATTCTCAATCAGTTCTTGTTAATAATTTGGCCGCGGCAGCAACGTCGGTTCGGTCCAATCCAAAATCACTAAGTATAAATCAATATTATACCGATAATGAATTAGAAAAACGATATCGTGAATATAATGGTAAAAGTCATACACAAAATAATAATAATAATAGTAATGATAATAATAATAGTAATAATTATCAATATGGTTTTAGTAGTACGAATAGTAATGGTCGAAAATTGCGCAAGAAACCCAACAATTATAAGCAGCGTACGATCGATCGTAACGAAATTATTTAATATTTACTAACATTTCGATAATTAATAAAATAATAAATAGTAGATAGGTTTTTTATTAAACTATTTAAAATAAAAAAAAATTTTAGTTAGAGTTAATTTTTATATAGACAAAACACGGTATAGAAATAAAATTGTACTATCGTTTTGATGACGATAACAGCGCCGCGTCTATAAAATACGGATAAATATTAAAAGTTGTATGACATAATTGAAATTTGTTATTGCATTTGTTTTAGTTTGTAAATATTAACCCACCGATTAAACTTATATAATTTGAATTATTACTATATTTTCTAAGCAGAGATGTTTTTGGGTCGCAAAATATTTAAGTCAATAAAAAGGCTTAAGTCAGTTAGGCAAGTCTTATGGAATTACTGCAATTTTATATAAAATTACGCACTAAGAGCATAAGTTGTTACGTAATTAGTGAATGGTTTTAGGCTGAAATTTTAGATCATTTTTAAATTATAGTGGCAGTAATTGGTACTAAGTCACCAAATAAGCTTAAATCACTAAATACGGAATTTCGCATTGAAAAATAATTAAGCCATTAAATACGCTTAAGTCAGCTTGTTTTGGAGAATCATGTGGAACCCCTTGAATTTTGAGCGAAATGAAATTTAAAAATTATAGTGGCCGAAAAAGGTACTAACAGTGGTTTAAGCTGGTTCATTCAAAATCCATTGTATATAAAATTAATTTAGTCAAATTTGATGGCAATGGCTATTTCACCAGGTCCCGTTAATATTTGCAAACTTTGTGCACTAACTGCAATCCTTTTTCCATGCTTTCTTCGTTGTTTGGAAGAACAGTTGTTTTTTGAAAAGGATTGTTCCTTTAAGTTGGATTGTAACTTTTTTGGTCGACGAAAGCTTTATAATACAAACACCAGTCATTTTATTAATATCATTTATGGGTTTTGAAAAGTTTTACCATTGGTAGATAAAGTCTTACTGAAAAACTATCCATGAATTGGAAAATCGTTTAAAAATTGTATGGAATATTTTTTTTTAAGCAAAAAGTGTGATGGATTGAAATGAGGCTCGAGAATCATCTGTTACTTAAGTTCTGAACTCTGGTAGTGGGCGGTTTTAATTGTAACCGTAAAGTGCTGGTTAAATGTATCTAATGTGCTTTACGGTAACCTAAAATGTTATAAATAATTAAGTTTTGGAAAAATGTGGGACGATGAGACGTGGCATAGACACAAAAAGCTCCGTAGCCCTACCACAATAAATTTTCTTACCACTTCTCGCTACAGAAACTAATTCGAGCTTCTGATGAAGCAATGAATATCGCTAACACTCACTCCGCTGAGGTCTGTGAGATCACACAGGATACGAGCTCCTAGAAACTTAAGCCTGTACTGAGCCAGGCTAGAACAGGTGCAGAAATAGTGAAGAATATTTTGCTCCTCCTCATCATCCATGCAACCACGACAGTAATTATGAGAGAGAACACCAAGTATACTTGCATGCTTACCAATGAGACAGTGTCCAGTGATGACACCGACTATTTTATCAATACTACATCTTTTCATAGATATTAGTTGTTAAACCTCACTAAGTCGAGTATAGGACAAATCTGCCGCGTAATGATGCATGTGTTATGCTTTCACCATCTTTCATTTGTGATTTTATATGCTTCTTCCTTAAGAAGTGGCTTATACGTAGAAAGAGGTACCCCAATGGCAACCTTACTTGGTAATATGTGACAAGAGGTACCTAGTTTAGCGAGTCCATCGGCTTTAATATTTCCCGTTAAATTGGAATGCCCTAGCACCCACGTAAAATGGATGTTGAACTGTTCAGCCATCTCGTTAAGGGATGAGAGACAGTTCCGGGCTACTTTCGACGTGAGAAAGCCTGACTGTAAAACCTTAATTGCAGCCTGACTGTCCGTAAAAATGCCGATATCTCTGACTGATATTATATTATATTGTCACTTAGCTAAAACCAGTAAATTTTTTTGCCTTCAAGTGCACCTTTAACGGCAATATTCCAAGCAAATGCGGAAAACCTTTGTCAGACATTAAAACTGCCACTCAATCTTCCACAGTCTTACGACTCTTATGGGTAACTAAGTGCAACTGTTTTTTATTACAATGCAAAGAAATTTCCAAGAAAAAACGAGTGGATTTTCCATTTTCTTTGCTATTTTCATTCTATTGGTCTCTTGAACTCAGTAAATGGTAGTTGGATATAAGAGAAAGTTTAAAACATCGTGGTTAAGGCTCTTTGCAGTTGCTAGATATGAAGTTACTTCTTTCAGTAAAATAGAACTTTTTACCTATTTCTTCCCGTATTACCGCTTTATTGATTTTAGCAGGAGCTTTGAAATGTTTATTATAATAAACATATATTTATTATTCTTCTTTTGTACGCTGGGTTCTTATTTTCGGGATAAAAACCTTGTCCACTTGAATCATCAATAAGTTCATGCGATCTTTTTTTGTGACACAAGAATTTTTTTATTCACTTGAGCTTTGTAGATTTCTCTAGTTAAGTTCTGGTCGATCCAAAAGTAAGCATCCAAAAGTGTTTCTTTCATTTCGTTATTGATAACAAATAAAACCTAAAATTACTGGTTCCTTTAAAGGAGAAAAAGGAAAAGCTCCTAAGAATTATATCACTCTTTATTTTCTCGCGGCCCAATTCCTCTTTTGGTTCTCATTTTAAAACTCGATTATCTGCAAAAGACTACATTTCAATAATAGAAATTGCATAGTTTTAGATAAAGGTGATCAATGTGTTTAATATCCCTACATTTTAAAACGAGTCAAATCATGATTGAGATTGCGAAAAAAATTGAGAATCACAGGGGAGGGGGGGGAGGGGGGTTCAGCAAAAATAATTTTTCATCACTTGAATACGATGGGTGATGACGATGAATTCAACTATACGGTAAAAATCGAGACTAATTTTAAAACATTTGTTTAAACCTCAATAGTTTGAAAAAATAATAAAACAATTCAATGCTACTTCTTAAACATCAAAAAGTTTAAAACTTATTTAAAACTACAAAGCATTAATTTTAAACAAAAATTGTTGATCTAAATTAAAACCAAAAATTATTTGAAATAATTTTCTTTTTATTTTGCCAACAAATAAAGAAAACACTAACAGTTTGATTTTATATTTTTAAAAAAATGATATATTTTTAGTTTCTTCTAAATATTAAAATTTAAAACATAAATTTAAATGTGCCCATAATTGTTCTCAACACAAAATAAAAATAATAGTTAACTTTTCCATATTAAAAAATTGAACGCATCGAAGGTGTAATAAACGAAATTTGCATTTATTTTTATAATTCACTAAAAAAATATGATCATACGAAATATAAAAACCTATTATGAACTATTACATTATTGTAGGTCGCTGCAGCCCGATGAAAAAGCAATTTTGTTAATTTGTATATCAAATTTAATTCAAATATTCTCATGAGCTCGATCGAAAACGAACTGTTACAATGAAACGAAGCAGTTTTCGTCTATTTTAATTGTAAACAATGTTTATATTTTTATTCAATTAGACAACTGATCATATCAGAAAATTACTGACTTTTTATTTTAAATAAAAAAACACTTTTTAATACTTTTTTATTTGATTTCAAAATTAATGCGTTTAATTTTAAACAAATCCTCTTAGATTTTAAATACACACGTTTTCGTTTTAAACCAACAAATTTTTTTTACACATATTTTGTTTAAAATTGAGACATTTATTACTGTAGAATAAATTTTTTTGAGCAGTAGTTTTAAACATTATACTGAGCTTTTTAAAATTTCTGAGTTTGTTCATTTAGAGTTTTTAAAGTTTAAATATTATGCCGAAATAGTTTTAGACTTAAATGTAGCGCTGCCGCTGTTACTCGTCAATAAGGGAGTAGAAAATCTAAAAAAAGGGAGTAGATTTTAAAAAAGCGGATTAAAACTGAAAAAACTAAAATATTCAGAATCGTCAGCAAAATATTAAAGATTTATGACAAACTCTACAATCTGAATAAAAGATATTGCATGAAATGTTAAATAAAGTCCATAAAATGTTTATAAAATAATTCACATCTAGATTTAAGCTTGATTTAAGCTTGATCCAAAATCGTACTGAGTAAAATGAAAAAAGGAGTAGATTGAAGTAAGTACGTACTGAAAATGTATTAAGACAAAAAAATAGTAGATCTACTCCGATCGGAGTAAAGTGACAGCCCTGCTTATATGCAGTCAAAAAAATTTAAAATTCGTCTCGATTTTTTACCGTGAATTACCCCCTGTTGAAGGGCAGAATTCATGGACCGAACCATCGTCCATGTCAGTACAGGCTGGTTGGAACAATGCAATGTGCAGATGGATATTTAAAAGAGAACCTTGGATATTTAAAAGAGAACCTTGGATATTTAAAAGAGAACACAGGTTTAAGTATTTGCCAGTATAAAAGCAGATTATTGTGAATAGTAGGCTCACTATTTGTTCCAATGAGCCAATTCATTTTTCTGAATTTTATATCTATTCCTGCCTTTTTTTTCTTGACATGCTCTTTTCATTTGAAATTGGCGTCGAACGTCATACAGAGGTATTTTGCCATTTTCGCATGTGATATTTTCTGCCTATTTATGAAAATAGGTAGGTGATCAACTTTTAGATAGGTAAAGGTTATGTGAACTGATTTTAGTTCATTGAATTTTATTCTCCATTTTTTTGTCCAGTGAACAATCTCATTTACAGTGTGCTGGAATTGGCCGGTTGTTTCTTCGATTGTAGTTCGAACCGCCAAAATTGCTTTATCATCCGCAAAGGTTGCAATATCTCTTGCAATATCTGTTTCTCCAGTAATAGATTTGGCATTCGTATAAAGCAAATAAAAGACTGGTTCTATCACGCTCCCTTGTGGTACTCTTGCTTCAATTTTCTTGAGTGATAAGAACTCTTCTTCACATTTCACCCTTCATTGTATGATTTTATAATATCTCATAGAACTCTAACTCGTCTTCTTTTTGCACGAGATAGGTATTTTCATCTATGCTGTTTGAGTAGTCAAAAGTTTAAACGTTTCTTCCAAATGTTCAGCAGAAATCTTTATCTTTGGGGCTTTTGGCCCAATTACCATCTGCATTTTTGGTTGGTGGCATCTGCTCTTTTGGTCTTTTCAGTCTTTAATGGCTAGTAATGGTATAAAATAAGACGTGAAGCTAACTGCGAAAGAGTTGAGAGTGCTTCAGCCATAGAAGAAACACAAAAAAAAAAGAAATAGGAAATATTTTCTTCTTTTTATAATTACTTAAGTTGATAACAAAAAATCAACATTATTACAGGCCATAGTTGCCTTTCACTGAGATCTTACAGACCATATTTTTACACTTATTGATGATCGTTGCTGATCAACAGCCTACAATTGATTACCACGTTTTTGACAGTGGTGCGGATTGAACTCAAGAACTCGGTGTATCTAAGCAAATACCCTAACTAACACTAAATACGACCGGTGGTTAATGTGGTTGATCAATAACTCATGGTATATTTGAGCAAAGATTCACTTCAAATGAAAATAACAAAATATGGTTAACAAAAAAATGACGAGATTGGGCATATTAATAGCCTTCCGCCTTCCATTCGTCTAATTTGCACAGATTGGTCACTTCGCGTAGCAGAAATAATTCACATAAAACATCGTTAGTTTGCATATTCTAAAAACATTAAAGTTGATCCAAACCTGCCATAATAAGTTATATTTACTGCCATGTGTATATAAAAATAGAGCATTGGAGATAGACAGTGATAAAGCCTTGTATACTTGATATATTTACGGTTTCGTTACTTTATATTAAAATAAATTCCCTATAGCCTTGTTTTAGTTGCGCTTTAGGGCATCATGATTATCTAAATTACTTGACACCGGGAGGAATGGCCTGAGGCTTAGACATGCATACATTTTTGTAAAAAAAACTTAATTCATTGAAAGTTATTTCAATGAAATTCAAAGGTTAAGTTGATGCCAATTTCTAAATTCACCTGAAATAGAGACTAGCAAACGGGATGAAATACTATGTTGTACCTAAATTAGTTGTTTGTTGTGCCGCATGAATGTTAGTTTGTTGTAAAGCCAACCGTAACTCTTTCTTTGGCTCGTTTTGGGCTCCAACAAAGTTAGTACGACATCACTTTGAATATTTAAAGGCATTTTTCTTCTTGAAATGATTCGTTTAAATCCTGCAAAGAGGGCTGCGATGGTTAATCAACTGACTACTAACCACCAAGTCTTGCTTTTCTGCAATTTTTTCCTCCCTCTTTGGATACACGGATCTAAAATTCAATGCCTATATTCGTAAATGGAGCAAAAGGAGTGACTCATGCCTCTGGTAAATCTACCACTATTTCGCGTTTCGCCAAAAATGCTATCTTCTATTAAGACTGGTTACTGGAGCAAAGATTGAACGGCATATTATACTGAACGTATTTGGGAATTGATAGATTTATTTTACGATCTTGTTTTTTCTATAGAATGAAAAAATCATGAGACAGTTTGCTTTGTTATTTGAAAAACTATATTTTAATTTACAATTATCTACTGTATTGATTATGTTACAGGTATTTTGCACTAAAATTGTAATTATATTGACAGTTAAAAACTTAACTTGTAAAAATTTGAGTTACAAAGCAAATTGCAGGAACCTGTTGAAGGTATTATTTTTTTGACTTTCTTCTTAGCAAAAATCAGTAGCACCCTTGTGATTCTGATCCAATAACATCTCTGCAGTTAATCAAATAATTAAATACATCAATTGTTTTTCTAATTCATATCGTACTAATTAATATTAATGATTAACAAAAAAAAATTGTTTTATTTTATTACAAAAAATAAATTCATAAAAATCATATTGTTATATTATTTTCAGTATCATAAAAAATTATAGAAAAAAAAGCATTTAAAGGTAAATAAAATCAAAAACATAAAATAAATAATTTTAATTAGTTACTATCATACCTACCTATTCACATATATCTATATATATGTTTTTGTAATTAAATTTAATTTGAAGCGCTTTTAACAAACCAAAAAAAAAAAACAAAAAACCATAAAAATATTAAAATAATACCACAGCTTTTTGATAAAAAACATAAAAACTAATTAACAATAACGATGTGTCACTAACTAAATACTATCAAAAATTAATACAAAATTTTAAATTTGCAAAAATCAAATTTTAATTTTTTTTTTATTATTGTTTACATCACCACATAATTGTGTATTTTTATTTTTTAATTAACATTTTTATTATTTTTTTTTTATATTAACTCAAAACCGTATTATAACTTATTAATTAAAGTATATATAGCAAGAAAAATTTTAAAATTATGTAATTTATATTTCTATAAATGTGATATTTATGATAATAACAAATACTAAATAATACTATATTAATATAAATATATATGTTTATGTATATATATATATATATATATATATATATATATATATATATATATATATATATATATATATATATATATATATATATATATATATATATATATATATATATATATATATATATATATATATATATATATATATATATATATATATTATATATATATATATATATATATATATATATATATATATATATATATATATATATATTATATAATAAAAATATGAATGGCTAGGAACCATAGTAGGTCTGATTTTAAAAATTGACTATTTTCGGGGTAACTTTTAATTTTGTTGCGTGAGAAGATCATTCTGTCACTATTTTGTATAATTTTATCACAATACAAAATTATTCTTCTTTTAAATTTACAAAAACGAAATAAGGAACCTTGTTTTAATAAAAGTAAAGAAATCAAAACTTCTTGTTTTATATATATATATATATATATATATATATATATATATATATATATATATATATATATATATATATATATATATATATATATATATATATATATATATATATATATATATATATATATATATATATATATATATATATATATATATAAATAAGAATTATTTCATAAAAGAGTATACTTTTGTTTATGTGATAATAAAAATTGGATATAAAATGGATATAAAATTTGGATGTATACAAATTTTCGCTAAAACTTTTAATTTATAGATTTTTTGAAAATAAAAATTTATTTTCAAAAAATCTATAAAATTAACGTTTTTGTTTTAAACAAAACAAAAAAAAACCTACTCAGTTTTTGTTAGCATTTTTTTAGCAATAACAAAATTGTAAAATTATTTTTTAATGGTTCTGTTAAAGAAGTGTTAAATTATGTACAAGGTCATAATGATTCAATTTGGAATAGAATATATGATATTGATCCCTTTGAATATCATTTTAATGAGCTTGATGAACTGATCAAAAAGTGTAGTCACAAAGTAAAAGCAAAAAATATCAGCAAAAAATATCAGATATGTTAGAAAAAATTTGGATTAATAAAAATATACAATTTTTTATTATCTGTATGTGATAATAAAAAATTATACTGAAAGTATAATCTTTTATGAAATAATTTTTATTTTTATATATAAAACAAGAAATATTGAATTTTACTTTTAGTAAAACAAGGTTCCTTATTTCGTTTTTATAAATTTAAAAAAAGCATAATTTTAATTTTAATGTAAAGAAGCAGGGTATACAATTCTTAACTTTACTGGTAATATTATAAAAAGCAACTTTAGTTGCCTGATAGAAGACAAGGCCACCTTTTTAATAACTACATATAACTATTTAAGAACTACTCGTTGACAGCAATATGGCCACCATCTTTCATTTTACATTTAAATTCATAAGTGGTTTTTAATATATATCGTCATTATTTGCGTATTTTATGTTGTATATATATTCTTTAACAATGTTAGAGCATTGCATATTCTAAATTGTTTTTTGTTGCCACAGCCCATACATAATCTTTAGTAATCTAAAAATAATCTTTGATCTGAGTTCTTTGTATGTTTTGAAATCGTTTGGTAATTCGTGTCATTATTTTATTATTGTTTCGCATCCATAAATTTTATCATTAACAAATTTCTGATAAGTGGGTTTATTAAAATTCTAGCGCCTAGTTGTTGCAATTCGACTATAAAGCCATGCTCACCACCCTCTTTATTGAGAATTCATTAGTATCTTAAATATCGGGTTTTCATTTGGATTGTAAGTAGATTTAAGGAATCTATAAGCAAAGGCCGCAATTTGTATAACCTGTAGTTTGCTGGATAAACAATTTTGGATGTAAAACTGTTTTTCTTAGAAACCAATACTCGAGGCGCTAAATTTCAAATTTATGAATCCTGCAACTTTGTTTTGACCAGTACTTCCCTTAACTCGATCGCACAATTTTTTATTATATGGTCAAAATATTTTGGTTTTTCTTCTGGACTTGTGGAAATAAAAGCAGTTTTATTTAGCATTAGATTTTATCAAAAAATTGGAGAAAAAAAATTCTGTCAGGAACTTCTGTCAGGCAAATTACAGTGACCAGTATTTTCAGAAATCCTAGCTGATGAATCCTTTTTGTGTTTTTTAGTAGTCACTAAATTTTGAAAACGTGTATTTTTACTACCACTGAAATAATCAACAGCCAAGATAAACTTGTTCCATATCATCCGCACACACTGGGTTAAAATTTCAAAAGCTCTAATTATCTTTAGACAATTTTAGCAAATTTTTGAACTGCCTATTTCTTCTATTCCATTTTGTTATTGCTAAAATATAATAACAATGCTGGCCTAACAATAAAAGTTGGTGTAGATATTACGCCGCTTCTTGTGATTTATTACAATAGTTTCTGTTAAATTTCTGTGAAATCCACTCATTTTAACCACATCTGTAAATCCATTATTAGAATCGATTATCAAAACCTTAATCATTTAGGAATTGAATTATCCAGCTAAACATGATAAATCGGAGTCATCAAATTATAAAACGAAGTCTACTAGTTGATTAAGATGAAAGTATTAACAAGGTACATCTTCAATATACGGCACCTGAAACCGTTTTCCTAATATATTAAAGGGAATTAAAATTAATTGTCCAATATCTTTTCTAAACGCGTAAAAAAAATTGCAGAATGTGGTAGTATTTATATTGTAGGGCGCATATGTTCCCTTTATGGAAAAATTTTAGTGTTCAAATATACATGCCAAAAATACACTAATTGCTAAACCGGAATTATTGACAAATTTCATCATTACGGTCGTTGTTAAATCAAAATCTTGCAGTACCCTCAGTTTTACAAAACGTGTTACTTTGACGAGATTAAAATTTTAGGCATAATTTTGGTAGTACTAGTTCATTCTCTTTAACCATTTTCAACTTAAACCAAATTGATAGGATTTCTGAATTTAAGTTTCTGAAATTTGACAATTAACCAATTTTTGGCACAATAAAATATATCAATATTTCACTTTTTTCGTGTTTAATGCAGGCAGCATATTAATAGAACTAAAAAAAAAGTTTAGGCTGTTGTTGGTTCCAAAAATAACGGACCACTGGTAATTTAATTGCATATGTATGTACGTATTTATTCTTTTAACTTTATTTATGTAAAATGATTTTTAAAAACTAATTAAAAAATGTTGATTGGTCATCATTCCCCGGCATGCCAATATGCATTAATCAACAACCCTGGGAGCTGGCTAGGATTCATTGGACCTAATGAATGTATAAATGAATTTTTATTCGTTAATCCGAGATCCAACCGTTTACAGAAACGAATACTAGAAAAAATAATGCACACCAACAAACATAGCACAAATATCGACCATTTCCTATCGTAAACGGACACAAATTGGAAATTTGAACATCAGAGCAATAAAGGAAATATTCAGGTTAGCACAAGTAGAGAATGATATAGCACCAAGAAGCACTATAGCATCGAAATATTGGGTCTTAGTAAATTAAGATAGAAACTTAGTGGAGATATTATAACAAGCAGAGACAATTACTAGTTGATGTATTCTAGTAGACAAGACACATAAATAAGGAGTATGAGTCTCCAGTCGAATATAAGAAATACTACGATAAAACAGTGATAGGCACCTATAGAAGGTGCATAGCACCTACAATCTCCAGCACTACAATCTCCAGCACACTACGAAAGGACATACACATTTTTGTGTATGTCCTTTCGTAGTGTGCTGGAGTGAATAAATGTTCACAGTGAAATAAATTTCTATCCTCTTTACAAGATGTCAGAGGAGTGAGAGGAGCAGACATAAAATAAGGTCATCAATTGGTAATAGCAACAGTCCATACCATCCATACCATCGATCAGAAATGGTAATACAAATAAGCGCACACTATACATAAATGTGTAAGACAGGTAACCGAAAAATTCTAAAACTTACCACCACTATATGATTCCTCGGGACAAGTCCTAATCCCAGAAAATTAACAACGAAAAAGATAGCTGACAAAATAACGACCATAAATATCCATCCACCAACGGAACGGAAACCTAAAAGTTCTGTTTAGAAAATTAAAGAACCACAAATCAGCCGGCATTGATATTCCAGCAGAATTACTAAATGGCGATGCATCTGTATTGGCAAAAGCATGGAATACTGGTAAAATTCCACAGAAATTATAAGAGGACTATACTATATTAATTCCGAAGGAAAGCCACGTTAGAGAAGTAACGATATATGGATGTGTTCTCTCTCCACTACTATTCTCAGTAGTTTAAGATAATGTCATGTAAAAACCTCTCAAAGGCACTCAGTGGGACCCAATAAATTGACTCAGCGACCTGGACTATGCGAATGATATATGTCTCCTAACGCATAAATATATGCAGACATACAGCATGAAGTCCAAAAACTAGCTGATTTAGCACAGAAAGTCGGCTTCAAAATTAAAATTAAATAGACAAAAGCTATGAGACTAAAAAAGAACTAAAGAGGACATCGACCAATACATCAACAAAGCAAGAAATACATTCAATTTTCTTCTCATGATTTGAAATGCAGTTGTCCTGTCACAAACCAAATATACGAATGTTTAATTCCTGTGTAAAAGCAGCGCGGCTATATGGCTGTGAAACATGGAGACACACGCAGAAGATCACTCGAGTTTGTTGTCACTAAAAACCTTAGGCGTTTAATAAAATGCTTCCGACCAAATACAATTACAAATGAGGCACTTATGCGGCAAACCGGCACTTATGCGGCTTCCATTTACGTTCTTTGCGTGAAAACAAGGAACGTAAATGGAAATGGATTTAACATACATTAAGGAAAGGTACCAATGCTATAACTAACCTGAAAACGAACGGTGCAAGCCAAAGTAAAACATTTCGGTAAAACATAAAAGGAACTGCAAGCTATAGCCCCAAATAGAGAATAATGATCTGACCTGGAAACCAGGCAACAGTTACCTGATCGATTTGCAGCGAATTGTTTACAAGGGTGTAGGCTTAAGTAGGGAAATATCGGTTCTCTCAAAATGTATTCATGTATCCTATGTACCACAACTTCTTTACGAGCATCTTTCTCCTATGAATGGTGTAAACGGCTGCGATTGGTTTTGATATGGATTATTTGATTGCATTTTTTGGGTAGCACAATTTATTGTGTGACTTATCACTGACTCCAAACTAATTGGAAAAAAATAATTACTAAAATGTTACTGCATCCCGGGTGGGACTTATATTAAACGAATAATTTTTCATGCCATCCCGTTTGGGTTTACATAAAAATGACGACAGATGAATTTTTTTTTTATTTCCTTGCTTCCACGTTCGGATGATTTGCGTTAGTGGCATATTTGATACACATTTGATTTCATTAATTCTCTCATCGTGATGATCAAGTTTAATCTCAACTGCTGCCAGAAGATGATTTTTACTAAGATATTGGGGTCTTTAGCGTCCTCTTTTCCCGAATCTTCATCCGTACCACAAACACTTATTTTAAGTACTAAAATGGTGTCTGATGGTGATCAAATTGGTCACATTAATTAAAGATGTTAGAATTTAATAGTTGTTTCAGACCTTTTGTGGTTTTCAATATTATTTTGTAATATGATTTAATACTATTACTAATTCTGTGTGCTTTCGAAAACTGTCCGAACTAAACTTTCCAAAATTCAAAGCTTCCGCTACTATCTCATAGGAGAAAGTTGAAAAATCAATCTGCAAGGTTACTTTTTAAAGACTTTTCATTTTATTGTGTGACCTGAATAAATGATTTTGTTAATTTATTTTGACGTTAGTCTAGTCGAAAGTAAGGCACAGACAGAGACTTTTCTACTAGTGACATCTGTTGGCATATTGCTTGAACTAACAATATATCGAAAAGTTTAGTAAGAAAAGTCTTCCAATGCACACAGCATTAATCATTTGTATAAAAAAAACGTACTTGTCTATTATAGTAGTCTAAGATGTTTGGACCTCTCTTGGAGTCATTTTCTTATTGTTTTGTAAAAATTAGAATATTACCATTTGACTCAATCTATCACCATAGTTACCAACGTTATTCAAGGAAAAAATTGGATTCACCTAATAATATCTAGAATTGCAATCAAATAGTCTATTAACCTAATCCAGAAAATGGGTTATTCTGTGCAAGTCTATTTATTGATTTCATTTATTTTCAACTACGGCTTGTGCTGAAGAACTGTTTGAATTCTTAAGAATTTTATTTTATTTTGATTGGAAAAATTAAGTTCAGATAATGGTCAAAACCTTAAAAATATTTAATGAAAAGCAGATCTACATCTTATGAGAAGTTGGTCAAACGAAATTTAATTTTTGGTGTTTAAATTCTAAATTTCACTTACAATTTTCACCACCCCTATATTTTAATTTATTACAATTTTTGTCTTATTATTTTATCAAAAAAATATGTGAC